>JAAOAR010000335.1:0-116377 GCA_013395995.1 Fusarium pseudoanthophilum | reverse complement strand
CCTCCCTGCCTCTCTAATACCGGGTCTCACGTTCTCACCAACTGCTGCTGAGCGCGGGAATTGACAGGTGATAGAGAATAGTCGTATTCACCTGACATATCAGTGCTAGTGGGCGCTCTGACAGGCCCATCGGCAATTTTGAGCCGAGCAAAAGACGCGGTTGGCGCCACCGACGACCAAACTCGGCAATAAATCGACAAGAAAGGATTCATGTGCATCATCAAAGTCAATTGGCCCAACGCGCCGAGTGCCGTCCGTGTCGGTTACCTCCGGTCACTCTCTCCTATGATGTTGGCCTCTCGAGTCTCGTGTACGTAATGATTCGTTGGTGCAACATTACCAGCTTCTCAAAACAACTTGGGTCCATCTCTCGGTGCCCAGTTTTTGTCCCACAGACGCCAGGCCTTATCTCCTTGACAAGAAGCCTTTGCTCCACCACGAGAATGTCCCCCGTTTTCTCTTAAATTCTAGAAATCCTGTGACACCGAGTCAAATTCTTTTGTTTTGTTTTTGTCTGCTCCTTACCCGAGGCATCACCAATCTTTGGCGTTTTTCGTCAGATCTGAACGTGACCGTGGCTTTTGGCTCTCCCCTCTCTTATAACTGTGACTAGGCGTGCACCCTTCCCACGACAACGAAAACCTTATCACCTGTGATCAATACATCCCTGCGCGTCCACGATGCTGGGGTTCGGGAAGAAACGCGAGGCCGATGTCTCTGATGAAGTGCACACGCCTCAAGACGACATCCCTCAAAGGCCATGGATGGAGACCGCCCTCCCTGTGTTTGCCTGCGGTGCTGGTCTTTTCTCAGATGGCTACATCAATAACGTGAGAACTGCTGTGAATATCCCATGCTTCATTTCTAACGTGAGTAGGTCATTGGCTCCGTCAACACCACCTTGAAACGGCAATATGGAGATGTCTATGCCAACTCAAATGCCTTTAAATACGTCTCTGACATCGCCTTCGCTGGAACAGTCGTTGGCCAGCTTGTCTTTGGTTTCCTTGCTGATCATTGGTCGCGAACCAATACTCTCATGGTCTCAACAGTTATTCTTATCATTTTTACTGCTCTTGCAGCTGGATCTTATTGGCATGGACAGGCAGTCGGAATGTTCAACATGCTGACCGCTTGGCGATTCTTCGTCGGTATCGGTATCGGAGGTGAGATATGCGACTTTTGAATGCTTCGGTCTGGTACTAATGGTTTTTAGGTGAATATCCAGCTGGTAGTGTCGGATGCGCCGAGTCCAGCGGTCAGATGAAGAAAGGAACCAGAAACCGTTGGTTCATTCTCTTCACAAACTCAATGATCGATTTTGGCTTTGTCATTGGTGCTTTTGTCCCTTGTACGTTACAACTCAACCCTAATCAGACTATAACTCACCTTCAATAGACGTCGTTGCCGCCGCATGCCATAACGGCCATTACAGCACCATCTGGAGAACCAGTCTCGGCATTGGTGTTGTCTTCCCTCTTGTCCTGTTCGTTCTTCGACTTCGACTCAAGGAGCCCGAGGAGTTCGCCAAGGAGTCGATGAGACGCCAGACACCATACTCGCTGGTTCTGCGCTACTACTGGTTCCGTCTCCTCTGTGTCAGCTTGGTTTGGTTCCTCTACAATGTAAGTTTCCAAGACACTACAATCTATCCTCTGCTAACGCGACTAGTTCTCCTCTTACGCCTTTGGTATCTACTCCTCCTCGATTCTTGCTGGTATCTATGGCGATGGCGCAAACCTAACCACTGTCTTTGGCTGGAACACCGTCATCAACATGTTCTATCTGCCAGGTACTCTTATTGGTGCATTTGTCAGTGACTGGATCGGTCCTCGATACACTCTCATTCTCGGTGTTACTCTCCAAGCCCTCGTCGGCTTCATTATGGCCGGTGTCTATGACAAGATCTCCACCCAGATTGCGGCTTTTGCCGTCGTATTCGGAATCTTCCAAGCTCTTGGTGAACTCGGTCCCGGAAACAATATCGGTCTCCTCGCTGCAAAGACTTGTGCTACTGGTGTCCGTGGCCGTTACTACGGTATCGCTGCTGCCGTTGGCAAGATTGGTGCCTTCGTCGGTACTTATGTGTTCCCCTACATCCAGGCCGCTGGAGGAAACAAGACTGAGTCAGCCCAGTACCCTTTCTGGGTCTCATCCAGTCTCTGCATCCTCTCAGCCCTCATCGTGTTCTTCTGCATCCCCCACGTTGGACAAGACACCATCACCGTTGAAGATCAAAAGTTCCGCGAATACCTCCAGGCCAATGGATACGATACTGCGCAGATGGGCTTTGACTCTGTTGGTATTGAGGGCGGAGAAGTGAATGTCACAAAAACAGACGAGAAGTGAAGGCGTTGAATATGTGACTGCATTTCGCGTGACGATGTGCGATGTTGGGACCCCAAGCCATGAACATGATGACCTAGTTCTAGCCAATTAGTGTTTATAATCTAAGATCCCCAGCAAAGCTTCCGTGTCCACAATGATAGCATCAGGTGTCAGACCCTCAGTGATGAGTAAAGGTTTCAGTCACGATAGTAGAGGAGAATGTGCCATGAGAACTGATTCATGATAAATTACGAACTCTAGAGTACTTATGTGAACTGTTGATCCATAAGACTAGCTTAAAGTCTTCCCTCCCTGTGCTTTCATAATACTTCAACACGCCTATCAGGATCAATAATCTACTTTTGTAACAGCAAATAATAAAAACACCAGCTCGTGGCTGTACTGATTAAACGCAATGAGATGCTTCAGCCAATGTCCATGGCATTCTTTCCAGGCTCGCAAAGTGATATCTCGTAGGATAATCACATCAATAATAAACAAATTAACTCCGAACTCGGGCATTCTTGGCTGCTTGGGCCATCTGACTCTTTCTCTTAGCTGGTTTGACTCGCTTGCCTCGATTCGCTTCAAAGCCCTGCTCAATCTTGTCCTGTTTGTACTTCTCCTCCAGCATTGGGCAGCTCATCTTGATGTGATTGATAAGCGCTATAGGCTCTCGAGTCGATTCCTTGCAAAAGGGGCATCGATACCTGTTTTCGTTGTTGAGAAAGTCGCAGGGGACAATATCGGGTCTATCTGTTCCAACTTGTTCCAGAAGTGCTTTACGAACACTAGGAGAGAGCTCAGAAAGGAAGGGATCTAGGGCCGGATTGCGTCTTGGACCCTGATCGAGCTCATGGGACTGATAGGACCGTGGCGTGGAGTTTGCTATTTGTGGGCTGCCTGCGAGTGCATACTGCTGTAGTTGGGGCTGGCACGCGCTTTCGGAATGTCTTCGAAGGTGTCCTTGAGGACGACTGGGCTGGGCGTACTGGTGCGCAGATGGTGCTGATGACTGGTAGCCTGTGCCTGAATAGTTTGGCTGCATGGTGGGCAAGGGGGCGTGAAAAGGCATAGTTTGAGAGTAGCTAGAGTTTGGCCTACGCGGCTCTGTGTGCGCTAGGACTGGTGACATCGTGGCCAGGGGAGGACGCATGTTGCTTGCCGTGTGCGGTCTAGAGATCTCGGCCGCAGATAGACGTGGCGATTCCATGATAGGCGGCGTAGGCTGTTGATGTCCCGTATAGTGTCCCGGTCGAGCCCCCACAGCGGTCTGCGGCGGCGAGATCATGTTAGCACCTGCGTGGGCTTCGGATCGAGGACGAGAAATGTTTGGTAATCGAATAGGTGGCAATTGGTTTTCTGCTGTTGACGACTGTGGCGACAAGGTTCCAGTTGATGCATGACGCTGGGAAACATAACCATTGCCCTGCAACTCAGGGCTTCGATGGGGAAAATGGCTGAAAGGTTGGTGAGGCGACGGGGGTGGCTGCACTGGAACAGCATAGGGACGCCGCGGTGATGGAACAGGACGATGATTATGGTGAGGAATTTCACCGGGAACTTGTCGGGGAGAATACATCGGCTGTGATCCAGGAGGTCCTTGGAAACTGGACTGAGGTCGCTGAACTTCTGCCGCCAGTTGATGGGGAGAAGGCATGGCCTGTGATCTAATGTGCATTTGGGATGCTGAGCCGGGTCGCGATATAGATCCAGCAGCCAGACGAGGAGAAGGTAGAGGCTGCGGTCCAATGTGTCCCGAAGATCCAGGTCTCGATAGAGATGCCTGTTGTTGGGCTAACATATTATTGGGGATATAGTGTCCTTCTAGAGGGACGTTCATGGGCGGTAAGCGGGGTGAGTTTTGGTGTGCAGGCGAAGCAGGGCGGGAAGCATATCTGGCAGGTGGCTGACCTGAGGGTACTTGTGCTGGTCGCTCTGGCTGAGCTGCTGGGGTATTCTCGGCCCCAGAAGGAGGCTGTGAAGAAAGCCTGTGAGCCTGTTTTTGTGGCGGCAAGTCTTTGGGGGCTTCGCGCCTCTTTACTGGTGAAGCAGAAGGTCTAGGTGACGGTCTCTCCTGAGGTAGCGGGCGGCGCGGAGCTGGGGCTATAAGTCTGGTAGTAGACGTAACTGGCGGCGTTGGCGTTGTCTGTGCAGGTTCTGAATGTCTTTCAAGAGCTGCTGGCATCTGTGTAGGACTGGTTGCTGCTGCTTGCTGTCCAGTTGTCATGGACTGTGACCGCGCTTGATCGACTGCTTGCCGGTTAAGCAAGACAATCTCAACTGAAGGCTTGGATGGTGCCTTGGGCTTTATCGCACGGAGAAGTTCCTTAGGTCGGGGAGCGTTTCCCAAAGCCTGCGCAGGTGGCTTGGGCTGAGCTGCATGAGGATGCCTCAAGACTTCAGAGCGACTCTGAGCATCTCCTGGTAGTGGACTCTCTACTGGTGAGTGGCGGGGAGGCGCCAGGACCTGCGATGTCGGCCGTACGTTGTGTGGCTGTTTGCCGTTAGACACAGCAGGTCCAGGAGACATTGCTACTTGCGATGCAGGCTCCATTTGCGCTGTTGGGGCACGGAACGGTTGCCCTGAAGTCAATGGTTGAGTTAGTGAAGGTGTGCGGGATAATGTTGAGGGCCTGGCCACTGGTGGCTGTGATGATGGCGGCGGTTGTGAAGTTGTCGTTGACTGAGATAGTGCAGGCCGACGCGCAAGAGCAGATGACTGTGATGGTCCTAAACGTTGTGGTGTCGTCGATGCCCATGAGTTCTCCGGCGGCCATGACGAGACTGGGTGCTGTAACCCTGAAGGCGGGCGTTGCGATGTTGGTGACCGTATTACTGATGACTGAGAAGAAGGCGGAGGCTGCGACAGCATTGGTAGCTGTAAAGGTGTCGAGAAAGACGGCGCTGTGGGGGAGAAAGGCATTGTCGCTGACGGTGACATTGCGGGCGGTCGAGATACAACAGGCGACATTGATAACGATGACATTCGTGACTGCGCAACGAGTGCGTTGCGATTCGGGGTCCCTGATCGAGCTCGCCTCGAAGCAGGTTGAATTTGCGGCCGAGACTCAACGATTTCGCTTGGAACACCCTCTGATAAGGAAGAAGCTCGACCCATTTCAGCGTACGAGAGGCGCGGCCGCGGAGTTTCATCGTTTGAAGATTCCGTAGCGACAGAAGAGCGCTGAGGTTGACTGGCCTCCCGTGTCTCATCCCCATAGTCATTTTCTGTACGAGCAACACTGGCAGTCTCGGGTGTAGGAGAGGCAGGCAAGCTTTCTTCCTGTTTCGTGTTGACAACGTCGTTTGCCGCGCTTGGAGGATTAACTGTCTCGTGGGCAGGTGTAGGTGTCGGCCCTTGATCTAGTTCTCTCTGTTCAGACTGCGAAAACTGGAACTCGAGATCCTCGCCTGCAGTTAGGAGATCCGCTAAATCGACACTGGGTAAACGTTCTTCTCTTGCTTCGTGTGATGAGGTTTCCTCTTCTGGTTCCGCGGTGACTTCTTCTGGTTCCCTCGTGGAGGAGACGTTTTCGGCTGGATCTTCCTGTGTATCAAGAATAATGTCCTGATCTTCCCTATCAGACTGAGAGCCATTCTGCTGCAGAGGTTCCGGAGTTGAATCTTCTGGAGTTTCCATTACAATATCCTCGCTGTCCTCGGTTGCCGGCTGAGCGGCGCTCTCGGTAGGGCTTTCCTCTGAACTCATGGTGATATCTTCGTCTTCGACTAAGTCGGGCTGTACGGGTGTCTCGGCGACTTTCTCAGGTTCTTGTCTGGTGTCCTGTGAATCTTCAACTTCCATCCGGGCGCTTTGTGCTTCTTCAACTTCCATTTGGGTATCCTTCTGCACTTCTCCGGATTCCAGCGTGGCGTCATTATGTACTTCTCCAGATGCCAGTGTGGAGTCATTCTGTAATTCTTCAGACTCTGGTAAAATATCCTGCACTTCTTCTAACTCCAACTCGGGCTCCTTCGATTCTTCGGTTTCCACCTGGGCGCTCTGTGCTTCTTGAGGCTCTAATTTAGTCGTCTGCTCTTCTTCGGGTGATTCTTCGATGACTTTTTGCGCTTTTCCAGGCTCTGGTTGAGCGTCCTGCTCTTCTTCGGGTGCTCCTTCGGTGACCTTCAGTGTTTTGTCAGTCTGCCCAGTCACATCTGCGTCTTCAGCCTTGTCAGCCTCGTCAGCTTCCGGGGCTGTGTTGGGTGTAACGGCCTCAGCGTTCTGAGCAGGTTGGAAATCTGTTGAAGACTCTGCGACTGGTGATCGAGGAGCAAGATCCGACGTGGAGTCTACAGAAAGTCTATGTTAGAAACCTTACCTCATACGCAGTCAGGTTACTTACTATCATCAGCCGAGTCTGGAATCTCATCATTTGGACCCAACCGCTTGGGCCGTTGTGCTGCCTCCCTCTGCTTGAGATATTCAAAAGCCTGATCGCTATGCTCAATCATCAACGCCTTCTCCTCATCCCAAGGTTGGATTTCGTCGAGAGGGATCCACGCAACATGGCACAGGTCAGGAAAGTCAAGTCCCTCGAAGAACATGAACGGAAAGTGCTGTTCCGAAGCGTCCTCCCCTCCATCTTCATAACCCTCTGCCCAGGAGAATGACTTGCTGGAGCTGTCGTACTCATAACAAGGCGGTATGTTGTTAAGTAGCCCCAAAGCCTCAAGTGACTCTTCTATCCCAACGGATTCGGGATCTTGCAAAGGGATAAGCAGACCGCAATACCACTGTTTCGATTGGGACCAGTAGATGATGTAGACATCTCCAGGAACCAAGTCGCGAGGATTAATAGTGTTTCGAGACTTGCGACTTGACCTGCCCTTTTTCACGGCGTTACTGGCGTTTTTGTTCTTGCGCGATGTTTTGGGTTTAGGCGAATCAGTGACGCGAATAAAGTCTCGCGCTCCTCTTTGACCTTTTTGAAAGGCTTCGTTGGCGACTTTGTTGTTTTGAATGAGTTTTTCATCGTCGCAGCCAATAAGCTCATAACCAAAGAGCTGGACAACAGTCTCAAATGAAGGGTTCTCATGCTGGTGGGCTTGAGTTAAATGCGCCAAACCTGACTGTAATGGATTGTCGTTAAAGTCGATGTCGTGATTCTCACATCGCAAGATGTAAAACTTGGGCGGGCGCACAGGATCTTGATCCTCATTCTCGGGGAACCGGATAATGGTGTGCTTCTTGGCGGCGCGTTTGTTTTGGTAGATGGCATTGAAATGTATAGAATTTCTGTTACCTTGAATGCGCGGTCGCTTGTGAGAAATGGCGGAGCTGGAGGCTCGCTTCCTCTTGCTACGCGTCTCGGACTGTCAAGGTTAGCAAAAGTGAGAGGATACGATGAGGTGAGGGCGCGTAAGCACGAAAAGGGCGATGGCTGGGCTGGGCTGGGCTGGCGCTGGCTAAAGTGATGAGATGAGATGAGATGAGTCGGACGGAACGAACCTCAAAAACTCCATTACGATCTGGGGTGAGCACCGCCCCTCCCCTCTTCATTCGCATTCGCGGCCTGCGCGGTGTGTCCGGATCAGCATCAGCAGGCGAATCTCCAGGGAGACCTAGGGCCGAAGTGTCGACGCCCATGTTGCCGTTGAGGGGGAGGCCGAAATCTTTATAACAGTCCAAGATGTTGTTCATGAGAGAATTTGCTTTCATCTCGTCTTGGGAGCGGTACGCCACATGAGCATCCCTGCACGTGCGGTCCCAGTCCGTCTTAAGCGGTCTTAACTCACTCGACAGAGCTACCAACGTCTCTTGTTTTGCTTGGCGCTGGGCCTCGCTGTCCTCGTCATCCGAGTCGAGTTCTTCGAGTTCCTGATGCAGCTCGTCGATTTTCGACTCCAGTTGTTGCAGTTGAAGAGGTTTGATCAGTATCGGCATGGGGGGCAAACTGGCTTTACTGGCTTCCACCATGGCCTTAATCTGTTCATGAAAAGCCAATCCAGCTGATTGGGCCCGAGAGCCTGCCTCCATGGCTGGTACAAATAGTGCAGTGCGCTAAAAAGGAGAACTCTAAACGGAAAAGTGGGTGAAAGGAACCAAGACACGCCAGAAAATAATTTTAAAAAAATTAAAAAGGCCGACGCAGACTGAAAGCGTGTAAACAAAAGATGTCGAGGAAGGAAAAAAGATTGGGAGGACAATCGAGTCTTTTTTTTTGTTAGGAAAAGACTCGCGAGAGAAATTATGTGTAACCGTCCATCATCACATTGAATGAATGCATCACAGTAGGTACCTACAAACAAACAGAACTGGCCCGTGAAAGCGGTAGAGTGCACTAACGACGGTACAGTAGGTTCAGTCCAGTACAGTACAGTCATGGATTTAGTGCCTGGCAAACCTAAGCAGAACCAGATTCTGGTCAAAAAGCAAACGTATTTGCGACGCAACCAATGGCAAACACTCCAAATGTTACACATTCGCTCTCTGACCCCGCACGATTTGGCGCTGAGACATGAGTTTTAGGCGGCCTGATCAGACCAGACCGAGCGAGCGAGCGACCGAGAGGCTGCTGGCTGCTGGCTGTTGGTTCTCACTACGGGCAACATGGGTCTAGGCACCTAATCTCCAGCTGTTTGCTGAGTGTCATCATGTCTTGGGGACCCCTGTAATTATCTCATTACCGCGTATACATACTCGCAAACCCAAAAGACACGGTCACTCACTCATCATCTTCCCTCTGTCCCCTCCTAGTCCCCTCTCATCTATCTACCCTTTTCGTTCCGGTGGCGTCACCTTAGTCTCAGCTCTAATAATTTGGGGAATGTAAGCCGGTGGCTGACAATTCGATCAATCAATGGCCCACCATCCATCATCGCCCTTGCTTGGCACTTCGCTCCTTTTCCTCCTACAGCCTCTAGTCTAGCCTGCCTGCTAGCCTCCCCTGTCCATGCACTACAAGGATATACTAATCAATGCAATGGCTGACCCACAATCGTGATAACTGTCACGTACAGTACATATGTGCCCGCACGCACGCCGTGGCGGTCGAATGATCGCCAGCTACCTGGTCCATTCAGCGCAACTAGTAGAGGTGAGGCTTGCATTCACTAACTCAGACTTGTCAGACTATCGTAACCGTCGTTATCGTCTCCAACTCGAGGACCTCCGCCTCTTGACTATCCTTCAGCGACCCTAGTCCGATCCTCTCAAAGAGCTCGGGCTGTGTCGCTGACCGCCCCAGCACTAGCCACTCGTGATCTCTGTGCCCCTTATCCCCGAACGGAAATGCCCCAAGTCTCAGCACCCAACATCGAATCGCTGAATTACCCGTGGTGGGCTCGGTCAGGTGGTGTGTATCCCCAGAACTCCGCTTTCGGTTTAGCCGCTTCAGCTCCTCTGCAGCATCGCTTCCCTTGTACTCACAGCTTCTTCTGCACACTGAGACTTCGCTGCCGTTTACAGTTGTTGAGAGGCCCGTATCGGCGGAAAACCACAGAAGAGCCCGCCCAAACCGCACCGCGTACCAATCATACGGGCCCCGACTCTCGAGATACCCCATCGCCAACGGCCCGTTGATTATCATCTTGCTGCTGGTGACTCTTCCAAGTGGCGCCTCAGGACCTGTCACTGCATTGACCTCCAGCACAGTGGCTGCCTTCTCATATGGCCATTTTCCGTTTCGAAAACACAGGTAATCGACCTCTCCCGTGATTGAAGCCCAACTAAAGCTCGGGGCGATGTAAGATGAGTTGGCAGCTTGAATCCTACTGGCTGATGGCCTCCGCCACAACAGATCCAGATCAATGTTATCAGTCCATAGACCAGCCACGTAATCTGACCCGATCTTCTTCTGGACTATAGCGGCTATAGCTGATATCGCTGGGAGCTTATCGCCGGCCTGCGTGAGGTTTCTCTTGGAGTAATTCTCAATGACTTTGTGCCAGAAATTGAAGGCTTCACTATGTCGCGATATTTGACTCAATGGCGTTCCCCCAAATTCACGCTGGTGGTTCAATTTCGATCCGCATTCGCAGAATATTGCCTCTTTGCACGTCCATGCCATCTCCATTGCGGATATAGACAACAGCCGGGTTGATAGGACCTTCTCCTGCAGCGTCCAGCCTCGCTGAGTGAGAGGTTCCACGAGCGGCTGTTGATCCGTCCTGTGAGATGGTCTCCACTTCCAATGAGCACCGGTTGCTTGCATGAGCCTAACTTTCAGAAGAATCGGAGGCCCCCTTTCGCTTCTCATTGATTCGCTGTAGATCGCGCACATGTCCTGGGCCGCTCGAGGTGGTGGCTTGAGTTGAGGCCGTAAAAAGTGACTGGTCACAGACGTTGATGACGAGGCTGCAATCGTCAAGAAAGCGTTGGCGTATGTATCGGCCATCCTAGTGCATTCTCTTTCCCAGTCGGCTTCGGAGTCTTGGATGATGCAAAGTGCATCTATCCACAAATATCGTACCCCAAGCTCTCGAGTAAGGGCGACTGCGTCAGTATAAGCGGCTGGAAGTTCCTGGAGTGCAATCCCAGTTTTCATGTTTTCCAGGTTTTCGGACAAGGCTTTGATAGATGGATTTCTACCCCAACAGTAACTGAGTGCGACATATTTCTCAGGTTTGAGAACCTCCGATTCAACAAGACAAATTCTATCATCCCCAGCGCTCCCTATATCTAAAATACGGGTTGGCAAAGTAGAGTTGTCTTGCTTGCAGAGCTTATGGTCATTGATACAGTTGTAGAAACAAGCGTTGACGAAGCTTAAGCCTTCGCGTGACAAATGGTCATCGCAAATGTCTGGCAAAGGTTTGACTCGTTTCCAAGTCTCTCCTTGAGCTGTATATGCTTGTCAATACTAGCACTTGGGTCTTTTTACTCGTAGACAATTCATTCCATAGTCAGTATAGAATTGCAGGAACATCTGCGAGCGCTCAGGATCGCCGAATAATATCTCTGGATTTCCATGTCCAATCGGAAGTCGAAGGTAAAGCTGAACTCCCATCTGGTTCTCAATCCCCAGCAAACCTGAGGATGTGAGAGCCTTGACAATGAATGCGCAACAGTCACAACCTGAAATGGCCGCGCTCTCGAATTGTATGATGTCTCGAAGCACCAGTACTACGAGCTCTTTCGAGTCAACTCTGACATCATTATTGGAACCTGGTGCTACCAACTCTGGATCGAAATTGAAACAACAAGGGCAATGCTCGTGAGACATAACTAAAGGGTTCTGATGGTCTTCCATGAGATCCGCGATAAATCAAGAATAATCAAGATGACGATTCGTCTCACCGATTCTCCACATGAACTATGAATATCTATCTTTTAGCACGTGATACCCACCAAGCAGAATGATACTCTTACTCAGCTAACGATGCAAAGAGTGAAACTTCTAATCTAGAAAAGCAATATCTACGCCGCTCGTGACTCCCTTTTTTTGTTGATAATTATCGCTGAATACAAAACAACACCATGTCTAGCAGTCAGGAACACTGACTGGAATATTAATGTGGACGCTCGTAGCCAATCCACTCAAACTCGTTTCCTTGAACTCGTTCCTCATTCCCTTGGCCGTCAGTCGCATCGCCCGGATAGCGTCATCCAGCCTCACGCGCTGCGTGCCTGTTTCACTGCTAAGCGCCAGGTTGGCGCTGGAGATGGCCTTTGTCGCGCCCAGCGCGTTTCTCTCGATGCAGGGAGCTTGGACGAGTCCGCCGATGGGATCGCACGTCAATCCGAGGTTGTGCTCGATACCGATTTCTGCGGCTTGCTCGATTGTTTCAGGGCTGGCTCCCATGCAGGCAGCGAAAGCACCGGCGGCCATGGAGCAGGCGACGCCGACCTCCGCCATGCATCCTCCTTCAGCGGCTGAGATGGTGGCACCTCGCTTGTAAAGCATACCGATTGCGGCAGCAGTGAGAAGGAACGTGGGGATATCTCGCTCAGGGTCGTCGCTGATGAACTCTGTGGTGTACTTGAGCACAGCTGGGATAATGCCTGCAGCGCCGTTGGTAGGAGCGGTGACGATTCGACCGCCGCCAGCGTTAGTTTCATTGACGGCAATAGCATAGACAGACAGGTAGTCCATGGTGGGGAATGTCGTCCGGCGAGAAGGAGCTGGAGCGATAGGGTGATCCAGAGAACCGTGAATCCGTGGCGGACCGCGCTTCCGAAGGCCGCCAGCCTTGAACTTCTCCGGAACCAACGGAGATGAAGCTGTAGAGAGAGCTTTCGGTGATGAGCTGGCGCCATCCTCGTTGAGGTTGGAATCAGGCGAAGAGAACTTGTGCTCGAGCTGAGCAGCAGAAGTATCAGCAGTCGACGAGGGATACAAGCCGCGAGTCAATCGGCGGTAGAGCGCCGGCGCTCGTCGATGCAGCTTGAGAGATCCAGGAAGCTTGGAGCCTGTTGGTGCCTGGACACTTTCCAGGATACTGGCATCCATGACTCCCCAGATCTTGAAGATCTTTCGATAAATGTCCTCATCCGTATATCCTAGACTCTTCTCATTCTCATACACCAATTGCGCGATGGTGAGATTGTGTTTGCGGCAGAGTGAAAGCAGACTAGCGGCATCTCGGAATGGGTACCGCGGATGCGGTGATGAGCTGGTATCTTTGCTCTCGGACTTGACATCGGTAGAGAGGCCGGTTGGCTCAGGCGAGTCTCCGAGGAGGGCTGTCGGGCCTTCATTGGCTTCTTCGAGGGCCTTGACTTCGGTGCCGGTCCGTCGATCTCCCGCGGCATCTGAGCGCCGGATTTCCTTGTAGTACATGTTTTCGGCCAAGTCAGCCGGGTGAGCTGCCGTATCCGAATCTCCGACTTCGAGCTGAGCGGGGGCGTTTGCGGAGAGGGTTTCTTGGGGTGCGATACTAAGAGCACCGTTGACAACGAAACCGCCGCCCACACTGAACATGTCGTTGGTAGCTAGGACGTAGCCTTCTTTGTCGTAGACAGTGAAGCGCATGCCGTTGCTGTGCTGGGGAAGCTTGCGACCCCATTCCCAAATGAATTCCTTCTCGTAGTCGAAATCAATCTCCTTGCCTTTGGATCCATCTGCAGCCAGACCACGTGCTAGGAAAATCTTCTTGCTGGATTTGATCTCTTCGAAGCGGCTGGGCACGTAGCCTGTGTCGACAGTTTCAACATCGGCGCCTTCGAGACCAAGGAGTAGGGCTGAAGGAGTCATATGACCTTCACCCGTGAGAGCAAGACTACCATAGATGGCGACGCGGATTTTGTTGACTTTTTGGAGCAAATTGGCATCGATCAAATCGTTGACAAAAATGTTACCAGCACGCATGGGCCCAACAGTATGAGAAGATGAGGGACCAATGCCGATAGAAAACAGATCGAAAGTGGAAATGACAGCGTGTTCGTGATCCGCTTCGCTGTAAGATCCCGCATCCTCATCCTGCTCATCCTGATTTCTTCGTGGCCGTGTTGTGCTGAAAAGTCGATATGGCTGGCGTCCCAACAAAGTTGCTGATGGCGGTGTCGAGCGAGCGATAGGGCCCCTTACAACGGAAGCAATAGCAAGGGACCGGGGGGATAGACATCGTCTCGACGCCCGAAGCAGCGAAAGCTGCCTTATCCCTGCGCGACTCATTGCAGGTTCTGAAGATGTGAGAAAATGTTTTCTTTCTTCTTGAAAAGTGTCTCCCTTTTTTGTGTTGGGTATATTATTATATCGTAGGCCAAGAAACGTGGACCGCGCATTGCCAACAAGGTTATCCTCATTGGCCACGTCGCGTCGAGATGCTTATCTAGGAGCGGAATATCTTGTGCCCAGCGAATCATATTTAGCCGCGCTTATCTCCGGACTCGCTGCCGGCGGTGGGTCGGACGATATACCGGCAACCGGTCACGTGTCGGATATACATACCAATCATCTGCTACCCCAGACCGATGTCTTCCGGTTTGCTTCACCGAAGTCACACGCCTTCCAAAAACATCCAGGGTATCATTATCTAGTGCATCAAAACACCATTAACATTACGTTATTTGTCGATATTGGGGATAGTTTGCACTCAAATTGGTGGATTGCGGGGTACAAAGTCATGGAAACTTTAGTCACAGCGTAGGGTACCTACCCTATTTCTAGTCACAGAACGAACAAAAGAAATAAAAGATTGCAAGGCCGTAAGTTTGCAATAGCTCCAAAACTTGAATGGAGTATCAGTGAAGGTTTCATCAGGGTTCTCAGGGTGGAGGAGTCATCAAAGTCATGAACCATGTGTATCACATGCTCTTTGGCATACACCTAAACTCAGTTTCTGCGCGGACAAATAGCCGCGCTACCCAAGAGGTTACATCGTTACAAATTGCTAATAGATCCTATTGAGTGAAATATAGACCAAGTAGGCAGGTGACCAAAACTACGTTTTCCTAGCAATGTCAAAGATTTGCTACAGATCAACAGCTTTTATACCGTCAGGACAATAATACTTTGCGCTGAAAGTCATAAACTAGGATTCAAAATTGTCATGCTCATCTTGAGAAAATGGCCAGCTACTGTACTAGGGGCTAGTTGGACATATCTTCCAATCGTATTGGCTCGATAACATGCGTAAAACCTTCCACAGTTGAATTCTAGCCGAACATACTAAAGCTATGGGGATGACTGCCGCCTACAAGGTTAAGCTTTAGGCTGCGAACACAGGTGATGAGCTTAGAACACGATAGTATAGTTGTAAAGACAATAACACTATGGCCTGATTGCAATGAGGAAAACATCATCGAGTCGAATCGAATTATAGGGACAACATGTTTACCAAACAAACGCTAAACATCTTATGTTTGGTAACGATTTGAGTTTGCATTCTGTAACAGATGGTCTCCATGATTTGATAAACAACATGCCAACAACATGAAATGTTTTCCTTCGCTTTACAGCCGAGAGCTTCAGCGTTCGTGGCGAACTATGGGACGACGTCTAGTTGTTGTTTGCGCTGTTAGCTCATGGCAACAAGGCTGAAAGCTCAAGTGGCTGATTTAATGATATTCCGAGTGGCTTAAGATGGAGTTTTGGATTCATGCCAGAGTAGTACTATCTACCAGCTCAACTCGTTGTGCCTCTGCATGAGACTGAGCTGTCGATAAGGCGCATTAAAAGTCAGATCGTTTCCCCATTAACAGATTCAGAAAGTGAGTCCATTTTCGAAGGGGTTCTGATTTTCTGGCTTGACATGTCTCAGAGAGATGCTGTAGACCTAAATTGAAAATCAATTGAGTTCATATACTTGAACTTACGACTAGGAGCGGTCACGATCATATGTACGCCTCAGTTCACCAGGTATAACGGTCGAAAGAAACCTAATGAAATTCGCTATGACTGTAAAAAAGACAAATGCTACTGCTCTATGAATCGTTTGACAGGCTCATGTTGTACTCCAACTCCCACTCAGCCTTGGGATCTCCTTTTCGTGGCACAAACTTCACTGTTAGGCCATCCTTGACAGCGAATACACTATCGTTCTCGAGATATCCTGAGTCGGAATCAAAGATCTGAGTAACAACAGACTTGTGACCCTCAGCAATCACCTGCAACATGTTAGATTAGATCCTTGACTGCTTCTGGGGCTTTTGGCTGAACATACCATGAAGTGCAGATGGGCAGGGCGGAAAGGGTGGCGGTCGAGGAGGTGAAGAAGCTGGCCAGCGGGGCCATCATCAGGAACCTTGAGAAAGTGTTAGATTTTAGATCTTTGGAACGTTAACAGGACAGGATTGCTTACGGGATAAGGAGTAGGTCGTAGGCAGTAGAAGGAGTATCGACCCTGGGCGTCGGTGATGAACTTGCCACGGAGGTTGTGCTCAACCTGCTTCTCATCCTGCTGCTCGTAGAGGCCTATCAAGAATTAGACTCTGCAAGAAGGAATTTCGAAGATATGGTCTTACCGTTGGTAGATGCTTGCCAAACCTCGACAGAGGCATTGGGGATGGGCTTTCCAGTAGCCGCTGATGTCACGGTACCGTAGAGGTAGGCGACGACACCATCGCTGGGGGTGTCGAAAGTAATTGTGGTGCCATTCTCACGAGTAGGGGTATCATGTCGCCAGAAGGGTCCCAGGATAGCAGTCTCAGTTGCGGCCACGCCGTTCTTGGCTGCTTGACGGTGTGTAATATCGTCAACAAGACTGAACACTGTCAGTAATGGCATTGGGAGCAGTGAATTAGTGAATTACCTCTCGAGACCAATAACATCGCACATCAATTGACCCTCATTTCTCTTGTCGTTGCTCATTTGCCCAGCCCAGTTGATCATCTTGACAGCAGACATCCACTCATCGCAAGTGAGCTGTGTCTCGCGCGCAAAGTCGTGCATGTGCTGGATGAACGATGTCATGACCTCCTTCAGACGAGGATCAGTCTTGGGACCGAAAGAGTCGATGACTTGCTGTGTGAAGGCCTGGCCGAGACCCTCCTCCTTGGGAGCGCCGTTGGCATTTCCGCCAGTCGCTGATGGTGTCATTTTGATAGAGTTTTGTGGGGTATTGATGGAGTTGAGGGGATGGAAGGAAGAGTGTTTGTGATGGTGGATTGGGCTTATGCTTGAGTGAATGAAAGAAGAGGCTTTCTAATAGGTCTTATGAAGTCCCTCTTATCACTGGAGGTTGTTTCAAAGATGGTGTCGAGCAGATGACTTGACCCCGCATAATTCACAGTCAGCATGGTTCGATTCGGATATACAGACAGCGCCTCAACAAGGAGCGGCTAAGGACATCTCCCGAAAGGACATCGGGTGCGCGTTGTGAGCATCAATGTCCCATGGGGCCAAGCGGCAATGTTGCAGCCATTTTGCGGGGTGAAGTTCCCAACCAATTAGGGGACTGATGATTGCGTTTAGCACTCTCGGCAGAGGCGAGAATGGTGCCACACGCTTTTCGGATGTCGGAGCAAAGTTGATCGGATGCACAGCTGAGGGGACACCCTGACTCCGATTCCGATGCCGCGGAATATGGAGCCAGAAAGTAAATTAGTATGTCGTACGATGCTGCTAGTGCAAATAAGCCTAGTGTAGCCGCTGCAAGTCACCTGCAACACGCCAAAGCCGTCGCAAATCTCGCCATGATAGGAACGGAAGTGAAGAGCAGCATCAATTTTAACGACTTCTTGTCACGCGACAGCACAGAATGCTATTCTATGGTGGAGAAAGATGAGGTAAATAGCGCTTAGATAATCTATGCATGATCAATTGGCTAGGTAAATGCTAAGACTCAATGAAATAAACTATTTTGACAGCTTGCGATCGGCCTCCTCGCCAAAGTCCCATGTTGGCTTGTCCGCACCGTTAGGCCGACTCGCTCTCCTGAAGCCAACTTCCAGGCCCTCAATTTCCACAACGGGTGGTACGGCCTCCACCTCAGCCTTATAGGCGTCAGAGTACCACTTCTCGACGTACTTATCTCCAGTGAAGAGCTCAGGGAAGACCTGTCGCATCCTCAATAGTGCTGTTCCTGAGATCTGATCCACGCTATGCGCATGTCGCAGGGCGAGGAAATCAGGTCCAATATCCTTCCTCAGTCTCTCCTTTACCTCTTCAGGATATTGCCCAACCTTGAAAAGAAGCAAATCGTAGTGTAGAAGTGAAGCCTTTCCGTGCCATGATCCTCCAAGGGTGGCGCGATGGTAGAGACCTAGCAAGGCTGTGATGGCACCAATACATCCAGTTCCGTAGTCCGAAATGGGGAAAGGAGGGACGACGGGTTCTGACAAACCCATGAAGCGTCCCTGCTCCCACGCGATGCCACTGACCTATCAATCGGGTTAGTTCGACCTCCCTTGTAGCTGAAGACCAATGCACTTACACAATCGGCAATCTGTTGCCACCCAGGTCGTCCAGCCCACTCTCCCTCGTAGCCAAAGCAGTTCTCATTGACATACACAAAGCCCTTGCCACGCTCCTTAGCAAGCTTTGTAAGTGCAGTGGCGCCATATCCAAGCTTCTCCAGAGCGCCAGGTCGATATCCATCAACAACGACATCAGCTTCAGCGAGAAGCTTCTCAAACTCAACTCTTCCCTCAGGGGACTTTAGGTCAAGCTCTGCAGCGTGCTTGCCCATGTTGCCATCTACCTGGAAGAAAGGAACGTCACTCAGATTGGGACTTGTAATCTTGAGCACATCGGCTCCATACTCTCCGAGAATACGGGTGACAATAGGACCAGCAATGATACGGCAGAGCTCAAGAACTTTGATGCCCGATAATATCCGCTTTGGGTGTTCTGGGCTTGGTGTTAGGGGACACTTGGGTGTCTCGGCCTCAAGATTGTCGACAGACCATGGTGGAAGTGCCATATTTGTCTTGCCCTGATCATTTGTCAGATGTGTCCTTGTGTATGAGATATCCAACTTACATGTTGAGTTTTCACAAAATCCTCGTGCTTCAAAGCAGGAACTCCAGCCTGTCGACGAGCAGCATTCATGCTCTCAAGCTCGTCTATCGAGAACTGTCGAACAGCCGGCTCGATAGCAGCGACGATACTCTCATGTGTTTGCAAATCTGGTCTGAAAGGCTCAAGACCAATCATTTTCAGAGTAGTTGAAGCCTCCAAGGATCCATGAATGTGATAATACTCTCCAGCGTTCTTGGTCTCATACAAGTTGGCTGACATGCGGCGGTAAGGATTTGACTGGGCCTGCAGCAAATCCGTATCTTATGATCGTTAGTTCCTTGGCTTGAAAGCCAACAGTTGTGGCGTATAGACGTACCTTTGAGTAAGGCCTTGACGCCAGGGTCAAGCTTTCCAAGACCACCAACCTTGGCCATATAAGCCTGACAGAGGAAGGCTGTAGTCTTCTCCAAGTTGACATTGATCTTCTTCGGTTGTGATTCACCGTCAACGGTCTTTGCTAGCAGACTGGCGACGGCACCCTCTACTGCCTTAAGCGCAGCAGTTGTCTCCGTCTCCTTGAATGGGATAGGAAAGTATGGCGCATCTCGAGCTGATGTAAACTCGATGTTGTCCTTGAGCTCTTTCACGGCCGCTGGAAAAGCAACCTCATCGAACTGACCGCAAAGGTAGTCAAAGATCCTCTTACTCTCCTCCACCGAGGAATAATCGTGCTGGTTAATGCTTCCCATTTTGACAGAAGTAACTTATCGGTTATTGGCTAAAAAGAGGCATCCACCCGAGGGCATCTACAAGAGGTTGATTGTTAAGAGGGAGTCTTTATACAGTGACACAACTCGATTCGTTAAGTGGCGGAAATCGACGGCGGTTCGGACCAAAGCGATAATCCACTATATCTGGGTGATAACTGCCTATGATATACGGGGTTTGGGCGATGCATGACCCATAATGTGCGAAAGATAGTGTCATCAGTGGTTGAGTTTGTTGTGAAGACCCCATATTTTAGTGGTGGAGGTCGGCTGTGACCCTTGCCGATGGCTTCTCGCCCGGCTTCCGATGCTGAATGTGAGCCGTAAAGACCCGCGCTAGAACATATTGAGGCATTTGAGAGAGACCTCGAAGATTGAAGATAGTATATCGACAACAGAGAATACTCCCATCGTATCAATCGATGTCAGTCTATCAATCAGTCTGCCAGCATCTCTAACCAATATGCCGTTCATCAAAGTTCAGAACAAGACACTGTTTTACGCCCAAGTGGACGCTGAGACAGCCTCCAAAGATGGCCCAGTGTTGGTATTCATCCATGGCCTTGGGTCATCTCATTCGTTTTATATACCCGTTATGAACCAGCTTGCGGCTGCCGGATACTCATCAATTGCATTGGACGTCTACGGTCAGTATTTACTTTATCCTGCTTGCAGAAATTAAGCACTGAAGATCAATAGGCAGTGGCCTTTCCGTCTTGTCAGAGGGGGTTGAGGATCCAACATTTGACACAATCGCGAGTGATGTCAAGGCTTTACTGGAAGAGTTAAGCATTCGACCCGAAAATGCCGTCGCCGTTGGACACTCCATGGGCGGTATCATTGTACCAAAGCTGGCGCTGAAGTGCAACCTTCGCGGGTCAGTTCTCATTGGTCCTGTGCTACCAAAGCCTGCAATGGCCGAGATCTTCAATACTCGCATAGAAACAGTCAAGAAAGGTAAGACAATTGAATTGGAAGTACGAAGAGTATGATTTGGTATTAATATTGAGTTTAGACGGAATGGAGCCAATGGCCAAGGCCATTCCCTTCGCTGCGACAGGTTCCAAGGCAACTTTGACACAAAAAGCATTCATTCGAGCTCTGTTACTGTCGCAAAAGCCTGAGGGGTATATTGCTTTGTGTCGCGCGATTGCGCAAGCAGACTTGCCTGCCTACGCAAGCATCAAAAGCCCCGTGCTTGTTCTTTCAGGCGAAGAGGACAAAACAAGCCCGATTCCGGACGCACAAAAGATTCTAAGCGAGTAAGTACTTGCTTCACTGCAGGGTCGATTAATTGAAGCAACCAGCGCTGACATTTTGCTTTAGTTGGGGCTGCAGCGACTCGTCAAAGAGCATGCATGTTTTACCCGGAGTTGGTCATTGGCACTGTATTGAGGCAGCAGATGAAGTTGGTTCCAAAATACAAGACTTCCTGTCCAAACTGGGTTAAGGGTTTGAGATAAGATATAGATTAATCAGAATCCAAAGGCATTTCTTCGCGACTTCAAGCACAAGAGATTGCATTCATGATTGCTTCTGTTGTGATGCGAGACTCCATGTTTGCTGTCTGTCTGTGACCAAGCCATCTCAGCACTGACTCAGTAATTAACACGCAGGAATTCAGTGGTGTTGACCCCTCAATGTGGCCATCGGCTACAGGGATCATTCCATCGGCAGCTCGGTAATAGTGAATGGTGCGCCAATTTACGTCAGCGGGAATGTCACCAAATCTTACCCCATTCTCGTGCCCAAGTAACCAATAAAGACCTGGCCATATCCGACAGCTCGCGGCCCGCGGTTCACTCCCTCAGTTCCAGGGACCTCACACGACCTACCGACGACGGACGAAATGCCTACCAGGAGGGTCCGAGACTCTGAGAGAAGGCGATGCGCCGAGGCCTGCGAGAGCTGCAAACGTCGCAAGCAGAGATGCGATGGCCGTAGACCCTGCGCCCGCTGCATCAAGCGAGGTCTCGGGCATGAGTGCCACGAGTCTCAATCTGCCTCAAACAATGGCGCAAGACGCATCCTCGCGTCATCCCTACCAAGTCCCGATCCCGATAGACTCAGTAATATCACCGAGCAGACCACTCCTGCTGGTAGTATAACCGTCGGAAACAGATCGGGTTTGACGTCGGTGGATGAGACGTATGTTGATGACGGGACCTCTTCTTCTCTGCAGCTGCTCTCGAATACACAACCTGAAAGACTTCCACGCATGTCGCGCCTTGTTCAAGACACCAGGGGTGAATACATGTTCATTGGCGACTCTGCAACGCTGTCTTTTCTGCAGAATATTAGGAGGATTGTTCGACGTAGCATAGGAGATTGTACCCTTGTTGATGACCCATTGCGACATGGCATCGTCGAAGCATCGCCTGAAACACGGCGAGGATGGATCCTGTCGAGTGCCCAGAACCCGCCGCCACGGCAGTCTGAGCAGGAAGTCGATTACCTTGTGAAATGGTACATGCAATCAGCCAATTGTGTACTCCTTCTCTTCGACCAAACGGAACTTGACCAAGGCATAAGAAAGTGGATTGAAGATGGCCAAGATATCGCTGACCCTGCGAGTTCGGTATACTATCTGGTCTTTGCCATTGGTGCGCAAACAGGGCCGGAAGATAAAGATGACCTGGCTGAGACGTTCTTCAACTATGCCCGGTACTTGACAGTGGAAACACTGATAGAAGAGCCAGGTATTGTCACTATTCAAGCGTTGGTTCTCATCGCCATGTATCTCTTGGGTGCATCGCGCCGGAATGCGGCGTTCATGTATCTCGGCATGGGAGTTAGAGCTGCATATGCCATCGGTCTTCATCGCCATGATATTGCTTCCCTCTTCTCTGCTAACGAGGGTCGTGCGAGAGAACAGCTATGGAAAGGCATTCGAATTCTCGATCTGTTCATGAGCGCATCATTGGGCCGGCCTCCCTCAACATCCGAGTTGAGAGATACCACGAACCCCCAGAACTATTCAGCTTGCAATGACCTCTCTATGATCTTTGAGTTGATCCTTACAGATGTATATGCAAAGAGAATGATATCTCCCGAGATACTGGAACGTATCAGCAAGCATCTTCGACGGTGGACTGCACAATGTGGAGAGGGTCTCGCGGTAGATGGCATTGAGCAGGATGACTTGATCCGTGACCAGAATGGCGAAGTGCAGCCAAATATTGGGCTAATACATCTCAAACTAACCGGTCATTGGACAGTCATGCTCCTGTCTCTTCCATTTCTACACAAGGCGGTATCTCAACACGTCGAAGACAATCAACACTCCGCGCAAGGAACTGCAAAGCCATCTTCCTCGGCGAATCAAGTGCTTGTCCACTCCTGCCTTGAGTCAGCAGTGCGGACAGTCGACCTGCTACAGACCCTCGTCAGGACTGGGACTATACCGAAACGCTTACCGATTGTTGGTAATTCAGCGTTTGTATCTGGCCTCGTCCTCGGTGCAGCCATCTTTGGGGATTTCGACAACTCATTCCCGCTCGAGAAGAGCCTCCATGCAGCGAGAGGCGTTCTCGATCGCTTCAGTCGTTACGATGCTGTGGCGAAGCGCCATCTTATGATACTAGATCACCTACAGAATGCATGCGATATATACATGGATAACCGAGCAAGGTTACGGATGGAGCGTCAACGGCACCTCGTCAATGGTCTCTTCGGGAGTATTCACACAATTGGGAAGTCGCCGTTGCGAAATTCTCAGCAACCAGAAGGTAACTCTCGAATCGGTTCCACGGACGGCATACAAACGCAACCGCAAACGCCCAGACCGGGCCAGGTAGCCAACGAGACGACCGAGGAGCAGCAAGGGTTTTCGATAGAGGGAGGAGAGCAGGCAGAGATTGACGTTGATATTTCAGCGGATGCTTTCCTGGGCATTTCACCGAACATGCTTTGGTTTGATTCTTTTGATACGACAATGTCTCTATTTCCTATCGTGGACACGCAAATAATGGGCGACGAAATGATGGCCAATGGTGTTAGTAATCAAGAATGAGACGGATGTCCGAAGGGACTTATCGGTGGACCAGAGTAACCAAATTGAGCAAGCGAGCAAGGATGACGGTCTCATGGGCATTAGCGAAACTGGCGAATGATGGAACTTTTGTTACTCGTGTGTCGCTTGAAGGGCGCGGCGGCATTCTAGGCCTCTCGAAATATACTGATTACGCAAAGGTATGCTGAGCCGGTGATGTGCGAGATCACGACATAACGTTACGCAGGGTCCACGGTGGAGATATTAAAATCCGCCATTGACCCCTCACTGCATCTGACGCGATACAAGATCAACCAACAGTACTCGAAACATCAAAACATCGCATATCATTTTGAGATTATTCCGCTTGGAAATAGCGCTTAGACAAATTTTCTCTACTCTCAGCATGCCTTCACCAATTCGAGCGAAACACCTGAAGCCAGGCGACAAAATCGCTTTCATATCACCCTCGGAACGTATTAACGCCACGCTTCCAGCAGTGATAGACCGAGCCTCTGCTCTTCTCACAACGAAAGGATATCAAGTGCAGATCTTCTTCAGTGAAGATAAGGGCATTCAGTCATGCATTGACAACCGGCTCTCTGAGATTCGAGCCGTTTTCACTGACCCCAGCATCTCCGCCATCATCACTACCATTGGCGGCACAACCTTCACAGAGCTTCTTCCGGCCCTAATTGCGGATAAGGAACTTCACGAGACAATTCGCGCAAACCCAAAGATCGTGGTGGGATATTCCGATATCTCAGGCTTGCACTGGTTCTTGCATGGTTTGACAGGTCTCAGGACTTTCTATGGTCCTGGTGCTGTACCCGAGATCGGGGAAGCGAATGATGCCAACGACAAAGATACTCCTCTTGCCTTCTGTGTTGATAGTTTGCTTCGGGCGATTGCATCTACAGAACCACTCGGGCAGATTCCCCGATCCAAGTTCTACGCACCAAGAGGAGCGCCCTTCTTTGTGACACCAGAATCCACAGAGCCACCTGCAGTTGTGAAGACAACAGACTGGCAATGGCTGCGACAGGGAAAAGCTCAGGGTCGACTGTTCGGTGGATGCCTCACCGTAGTCGCTCGTCTATCGGGAGTTTCAGCTATTGTCCCAGACTGGCGTGGCCGAATCGTCTTCCTCGAAACAGCCACGAACGAGGACGGTTCTGGTGGAAACCCTCCTCACCGAGTACAGGCAGCATTCGCAGACTTGATAGCTCACGGTGTCTTCGAAGACGCTGCGGGACTGGTTGTAGGACGGCCTTATGGATATGATTCTGATGAAGAGCGAGAGGCTTATGCTGGCATCATCAAGGGACTATTCTGCGAGGGTCGGTTTGCTTCAAAGAGCTTCCCGATTCTATTCAACGTGGACATTGGGCATACGACGCCGATGGTCACGTTGCCGTACGATGCTTTGGCTGAGCTTGATTCTGAGACTGATACTTTTGCTGTGCTAGAGTCTGGGGTTGAATAGCATAATATAATTAAGCTGTACGCAATGCTCCTTGTTATTTAAGCGCAGACTAAACCCCATCATTTCACTTCCAACTCAGTTCTTCGATATCGAGCCGCCAGGGTCCCTCTACTGCCATGATCAATCGAGCGGGACGCCCATATGTGCTTTTTGTTGCACCTCCCTTTTCTTTATGTCGAAGCTAGCTGTGCATCCGCCTGTCACCAAGGGATATCTAGGTAGCCGAGTTGCTGAACACACATGACCAGGGAAGAAGCAAGTGTCATTCTCTACAGGATTGGGAGTCTCGTCCTAATTACCCGTTTGTGTAAAAGTCTCGGCGCGACAAAGTCTTCTCTGGCGACGCTGGCGACTGCAATGGTGCTTAGAAGACGGGGTTTTGCAATATGGCCCCTGTGGAGCTGGTTGCCGTCGAAGTTAGACCTCTTTTTGTGTAGAGACAATATTCTTCTTATGAGTTGTGGGGAGCGTATTCAGAGTAAAGGATTCGCAGTTTCGGTCGTATAGGTTCAATATCCATCGGCTCGAAGGGCAGCTATCCCAGTGACCATTGTTAAGACGAAGAGAACGCAGATTGATATGATCAATATGGCTGAATATTGAGCCCATTCTTCATCGTCAAATTTTCGTAGATCTTTGGTCCAGTCTGGCATGTTGATGGTGCCTGCTTGAACAAGACATGCGAGAGCGAATATTGAAAGTACAATGAGAGTCCAAATACATATCCAGATGTTGAAAAGAGCCCTTGAGAGGGGAGAGTTTCTAACTTGCTGCATGATGGCGATGGTGCGATATGCGAAAGCGAGAATTCAATGCAACAACAAGGAACTGATCCGATATCGACCAAACAGACATTTCAAAGAACACGAGTATTATTACCTGTTCTTTTGATATGATAATTATGGCGGTTATTAATACTTACATGCCAGGCCCGGAGAATATCAACGACCCGCTGGTCCCTTGCACGGTTTGATTGACGAGCTGTCAGCGCTAGACATGTGGGGCGAATCCGAGCCAATCTAGTGAGACCAACAAACAAGAATTCTGCCTTGAAACGACTGATGCAGTTTTGTGAGACATGAAAGAAGCCGCCAAGTTAACAATACGAAATGACTCATCTCCAATAAAATCGTAAATTGGGCCGGCGATTCCGAAGAAAGTTCAGCAGTCACCGTTGGGAGGGAGGGAGACACTTTTCAAGGTCCGTTGGCATCCTCGCGTAAGAAGGCTTATCTGTACATCTGTGCCTGGATAAAAATAGCCACTTCAGCGTCAGGATCTCGCGATGGAGTAGGTCGCGGTAATGAGGACCATGAGAGTGAACTGAGAAAAAAAAAATAGCAATGTATTGGCAACTTACAACCAGTTCCGGCAATGGGGCTTTTGTTGCCAAATCATTAATGCACTGCACGTCGTGCAGTTCAACAAGACGCAATTAACGGCCCTGAGTAAGACCGTACTTAGTATATAATCTAATTACTGTGATCCGCTATTACATAAGCTCAAGCAAAGCAGCTTGGCGCAGTGGAAGCGCGGTATGTTCTTCTCCACAGTGAGAATTCAAAATTCGTACTAACTCATCCCAGCCGGGCTCATAACCCGGAGGTCACTGGATCGAAACCAGTAGCTGCTATGAAGCATTTCTTTTTTGGCCCTTTTCAATATTTATTTATGATTTTTTTTATCCGTTCGATATTTTTTCACTATTGCATTTTGGGTATTGTATGAACTCCTCTCCGGACAATTCCCCTGCAATGTCTATTGGTGATGTAATTGCAGAAGTTGAGACTTGTGGCTGAGAGCTTATTCCGGCAGAGAGAACCTAGTTGGACAGTTGCCTTTATTTGGGTCATGTAATGAAGGTATTATCCATTTTGTTGGCCAAACTGACGGGCAGCATGCAGAACGTCCTGGTGTGGCTCTGGCCGCTTATGCCTTGGTAATGGTCTCGCAGCTGTTGGTCTACCTATTTTCAATATCAATGGCGGTGATGAGCGCCTTGGCAGTATTGGATCCGAGTGTAAGTAAAAAAAGCTCATAGGCACTGGAAGGAGAGTAGTGCGCTATGTGATTCTAATACACAACATATGTTATAGGTCCGTATTGGCCTCGCAAGAGATTATAAGATAGCCTTACTTTGCACGGTACAACAGGTTACTACAACTTATAAGAGCCAAGCAAGTCGATTGATATTCAACATGGATGGCACTTGAGGATCGATGCCGAGTGACAAATTAGAGCTTAGAAAAAGGCATAAACATAAAGCCTTTGCTCGATAGCAAACCCGTTGGTCCCGTTCCCCCGTCGAGTTACTCGAGTGTGAGCTCTAGCGTCGGCCTACCTAGTTCAACGTCAAAATGATCGCATATCAACGTCAAGCTCCTTAGCTGCCTCGGACCTCATTAAGTCCAATCAAAAGCAAAGCAGGCAACCGTCAGAACGGATCTGTCAGTATCCGAGGAGTGGACCCGTATCCAGCTTTTGGATGTGAGATTTTCAGGACCAGACGAAGTACTCCACAAAGCAATACGATGCATTGCTCAAACTTGCAGCAGAATATGGAGGGCTACAAAAAGAACTTCAGTCATGAAAACCTTCGCGGGGAAAAACAAGATCATATCGAAGAATCGCTACTGTAAGGGAGAGCTGGTCGACCTCACGCTGATGACGATAAATGTCTTACCTGGAGACAAGCACGCTGGACCAGTTATTTGACACTTTCGACCCAAGGATCGAACCCACATTTGAGCCTCAGCCAAGGAATCGGTTCTCAGATCTACGATCAGATCGTCATTCTGTCTCTTCTTGGCGTGTTTCTCAGCGCAAGACAGGAAAATCTGGGCCATTACCCCCTGCACTTGCAGGAAGGAAACATTTCGGTCCGTTGCCCATCACCATCCGTGGCCAATTATCAGAAGGTCTTTTGAAATCCTCCGCATTCTCATTGTGATCGACATGGCTGAACCGGAGACCGTTACCCTATTTATGAGTCTCGCCAGGATGTATTACCAGAATAGACCTAGGAAATCGATAGTTTGACTTTAGTGTCCTGGACAACAACCAGTCGTATGTACAATGGCATAAAAACACACATATTGCTTTTGTTGTAGAGAACCGTTTTCTGATTCTTGTTGAGCCTTGCAACATGTTTTCGAGTACGTCAGATACCATCATAGCATTCTCAAGCGTATCAAGAACCCCATTAGTGGATCTTCAAAACGTCTATATAATGTCCAAAATCTATTCTTGATATCCTGATCGCCATTCTGAAGGTACCTGACTTGAAAAGCGATTGACATTAGGTTACCGACATGCGATTCTCTATTCTTATTGCCGGGCTTTGCGCCCCCTCGGCTCTTTCTTTCCCCTGGTTGGCCCCGGAGGGACTAGACGCGCTGCTCAATCACCCGGAAGCGCGTGCAGAGATCGACCGACGCTTGAGAGAGCACCAAGTCGGCCAAGAAGAAAAGACTCATGAGCCCCGACAGCTCAAGACTGGCGTCGTGGGTGGCGTTGTGTCCTTGCTCGGAGGCACTGTTGAAGCTGTCGTCGACAATGTATTGGGTCTGATTCCTACCAACAAGGCCGTCAAAGGCCTGCAGAAGTTCCCTGAATCCTCCCACCCCTTCAAGGCGCCTGGTAAAACTGACCAGCGAGGTCCTTGCCCCGGTCTCAACACTTTGGCCAACCACGGATGTAAGCTGAAGAATTGAAGGGCCGATGGACAGGCAGCTAACATTAACAGATATTCCCCGAAACGGTATCGCCACGATCGGCCAGATTCAAGCTGGCACTGCAAAGCTCTTCAATATGGGTGCAGATCTTTCCGCTCTCCTTGCTGTCGGTGGTGCTGTTGACGGTGGCGATATCCTGTCTCAGAAGATGAGCATTGGAGGCCCCGATGATCGTGTCGGCCTTCTGAGCGGTGCCCTGAACAAGATCTTTGGTAAACCATCTGGTATTGCTGGACATGGTATGTTATTCATTGCTAGCTCCTACACCATGGCAGCCAGTAATAACTTGTGCAGGAAAGTTCAATGAAGGCGATGCGTCTGCTACACGTGAGGATTTCTACCTCAACGGTGACAATATTTCATTCAAGCCCGAGCTCTTCAAGCAGATGCACCAGCAGGCCCTTGCCAAAGGCGACGGCACATACAACGTCGATGCGATCAAGGAACATTTCAAGAACAGATACAGAGATTCTAAGGCGGCAAACAAGCAGTTTTACTTCAACCTCCCAAGCGCCGCAGTTGTCATGGGCGCATACTACTTCATTCCTGGCTTCTTCTCAAACGGCACCATTGGTGCGGGTGGTATTGCCAATGAAGCTTCTATCACGTCGTTCTACGGCGCCAAGCCAAAGCGGAAGAACGCTTGGAAGGACAAGGACCTTGAATACACACATGTTCCTGAGCGCATTCCTGAGAAAGGCTGGTACCGACGTGCCACGCCCATGACTATCCCCGAGGCAGTTGGAGGAATTCTTGACGTCTACCTTTACGCTCAGCCAGCTCTGGGGGGTTCGGGTGCTGACGGCAGCTGGGTTGTTGGTCCCCTTGACCTCCCCAATGATCCTCAAGGTTTGAGTTGCTTCTTATACAATGCAATCTACGCCAACTTCCCCTCTGAGCTCTTCAACTCCGTGAAACTCTTGCAGTCTATTCTCAATCGTGTTTCGGACGCATTGGTTCCTGGATACAAGGCTCTTGGGTGCAAGGTCGATTTTCCCGATGCCAAGGGATCTTCGGTAAGCAAGAAGTTCGCCGCCTACGAGAAGAAGTACGTTGGACCCGCCAAGACACAAGCTGTAGGAAGCGGGTGGTATAATAGGAAATAAGAAGCTCGAGACAGGGTGTCACGTAACTACACGTATTATTCTAATAAATAAACGAGACGGTCATTGATAACCCATCACCGAAGCAACCAGGCCACCCCAGAATTTGCAGGGACGCATGTCTCAAGATGATCCAATCAAAACGGGAAAGAACCTGCGACTCTCATTGGGTAGAGAAGAATGACATAAGATTTCAATACGATATAGTGACGTCGCTACTATGTCAACCCCTCTCAACACCTCAACTCCAATTTAAGTGCCATCCCATCCAACATGGACTCCAGGTACCAGCCAATCCAACCCCGTCAAAGTGGGACATCGGCACCGGCACCTGAGATCAACATCCAGGTCCCAGAAAGTGATAGCCGAAAACGACGTCGGTCTCGGAATCACATCGCTTGTGATCGATGTCGAGCTAAAAAGATTAGTGTTAGTGCAGTTGTTCTCAGCAAAGCGAGTTTTCACGTAGGTAGCATACTTATTCATATCAGTGCAATGGTGCAAAGCCAACTTGTCCGCCATGCATCCGCGCCAAAGCAGAATGTGTATACAGACAGCGTCGACATTCACTGCATCCGGAGCATGAGCAGATACTAGAGCGGCTCAACATCAGCGAACAGAACCATCAAGCGCAGACTGACTTTATTGAATTACTGCGCACTTTGCCTATTGATCAAGCTACCAACTTGATACAGCAGTTCCGCGACAACCCCGATTTGCCCACTGTCTTGTCATCTATACAGGGAGGCGTAACGCTCACAGGCCAGCCTTCGCACCTACGCACCGCTCGGGCAATTGCGCTACCTACGGCATCTGCCACTGAATTCGAGCTGGCTGGCCAGTTCGGCACGGCTTATCCAAGGATACCCCCAGTAGATATACAGAGCTTGAGGGCTCTGATCACGAAGAACACCGATACTCGAAGAGACTCTACTGGGAAAGCTATTGTCCACAGTTCATCTTCGTCATCTCAGCAACAGGGCGACAGTAAGAAGCTGGAACCACCAACACCCGCCAAGTACTGCGATAGCCGCCTCGAGAAACTTCAAATCGACTACTGGACAAAGATTCCCCTGTCAAACGAGCTTGCTGCCGCAATGATATCATTCTACATCGAGAATGATCACAAGATCCTGGGGTTCTGTGATGCTGACCTTTTCCTCGATGACCTTATTGACTGCCGTCAAAGATTCTGCTCCCCGTTTTTGGTGAGTGCGATTTTATGTGTCGCTAGTGTAAGTTGCCCATCCCGTGATAATGAGGCTAGATCGACTCTAACTCCAGTACTGTAGCAAGGATATGCAGCCATTGATCCGGGGACGGATGGAATTCGTGTTGCTGCCTTCCATGAGGCTGAAATGCTTTGGCAGGGCGAGCGATCTGACCCCTCTCTCATCTCATTGGCAGCCATGGGCATATACGCCGCAGCCTGTACTTTTGAAGGGAGAGATGCCATCGGGCAGGAGTGCGCCAAATCGCTTCGAGAAGGGGCAGAGCGCCTAGGTATCTGTGGCGATCGGGCTGACGGTCTGTTGACCACAGCTACTCTGAGCCCGAACTCGCCTGAATGGGTGAGGGCGACATCGCAACTTGCTTGGGGGGTTTATAGCTGGCTGACGTATGTAAGTTCGAGCGGGAATCACGAATCCTCCTGACTTTCTGGTTAACTAGGATCAATGTTATTTACTACAATCACAAACACGTCCGATTCCCGCCAGCCTTACCCATCCCAGGACAAGATGAAAATTGGCCAGGCCCACCGCCGTACCTTCTCGGCAAGGCGTTCCCGCATACTTGCCGACTATGGATGATTGCTCAGGAAGTTCTGGGGGTTTACAGCTTTTCTGACTCGCCTATCGATGAACGCGTCCCGTTGGCTTTTGCAGAAGGAAAGTATCAGAAGTTGCTCGTATGGGCCAATACTCTTGGCGCAGACATGATGCGACTAGATGGTTGTTTGCCTGAGGTCATGGTGTTCCAGTAAGCTCCCCCTCACGATTCATAGAAGCGCCAGTCTGATTGTAGAATAGCATGCTGTTTCATGTTGTTGTGACGATAATCTTTCGTCCATTTGCTGTATCACCCCAGTCAAGCCGATTGATGACCTTGACATCAGCAAACAGCCACCCGAAAACAGTATACTCTGCCTCAGTGAGACAGCTCAAGGATCTCGTGTTTAGCTTCTGCGCAAACTACCCCCAGGCCGTGTTCACCGCCTTCTTCAACACAGGGATATTACCGCTCAGCGTCGCCCTTTTGGAAGACCTGCAGGACCCTTCGTGGCGACATTACTTCTATCTCTGCATTCGCTGCCTGGAAGATCTGTACATCTGTTTCCCTGTTTTCCGCGACGTTGCCAAAGCATTTTTATCTATGGCCTTGGAGAAGGGCGCGGTCACGGCTGTGGAAGCACAGAATCTCTTGTTGGGATTTGACCATTCTGGGAAACACCACACTACAGCTGCAGATGCTTCTACGAGCTTCATCATTGATCCTGTGGCTGACAGGGTCGGTGAAGCGCAGGTGCATGCGGTAGCTGACAGGTTTGAAGAAATGGTTTTGTTTGATGAGTTGATCGATGCGAACGCAACTCTCTCTAGCTAGCAGGTTCTGCAATCGCAACACTTGACAAACACGGACATTTAACCGCGTGAAGCGTCAGTGAGTCTGCGATAAGATCCTGATAGAGCTAGATAAAAAATGAGAATTATGCTTATTGGTTATTAAATGCTGACTCACGTCATCTTGCACATCCAAGTTTTGTTGACCCGACGGAAACTCCGCAGCCCGAAAGCTACCGGAATCTGACAGGGACCAGTAACTCCATAATCTCGCCAGCCCAGCCCAGAACTAGTGGTCAACGACAAGATATTGAGAATACGACAAGACAAAATGTCAGCTAGTATCTCTTCTAAAGTGTCTGGTGTGAGGAGGAGAGCTTGTGTCAATTGCACCTCTGTCAAGTCGAAATGCCTGCCATTCTCATCTGACGAATGCCAGCGGTGTAATCGGCTTGGTAAGCGGTGCACCTACCTTAACGTTGTGGAGAAGCGAAAGAGTCCCTCCAGCTCCTCGTATGTCTATGAAAATGGGTGCCTCTTATTCAGATGTATTAACATTGCTTAGCCGTACACGGCTCCTGGAGCAAAGATTGAGTAGAGTTTTGGCTCTACTGGGTAACCAAGCCCAGGGCACGCCCATGGGTGGCTTCGTCGCTCAGTTAGCGGCCGAAGGCCTCAACATGAATGTGCTAGATGGCAGCCAGTTTGGCCAATTACCACTGTCTCACGGCTTAACACTTCAGGGGACGCTAGATATTGTTGATCGAGGGTTTGTCAGCTTGACTGAAGCAGAAAGATTGCTTGACAACTATCGTAACAAAGCGATCGAACATTTCCCCTTCGTTCCCATTTCTTCCGAAACTACCGTCGCTTCACTTAGATCTACCAAGCCCTTCTTATTCATGTGCATCATGGCAACCATGAAATTCGATAATTGCAGCATCCAGCACCAGATCGGGGAAGAAATCCGAAACCAAGCACATCAGCGAGTTTTGATGCAGTCAGAAAGCACTCTTGAAATCCTTCAAGGTCTGTTGATATATCTAGCATGGTACCAATACTTCTTCATCAGCTACGAGAAGCAGCAAATTGTTCCGATCGCACAATTATGTGTCTCACTAGTCCAGAATCTGGGTCTCGACCAGAACCCTAGTAATATGAGACGAAAAGTCGATCTTGGGCCAGACGAGACAGCCCCTGGACGCAAGGCCGCACGGTCTGCGGAGCAACTTCGTGCTTTACTTGGAACATATTGCACGGCATCTTGGTACGTACAGAAAGTTCGAGGGTCATTCGCGGAATGCAAACTAATGGCCCAGGGTTTCTATCAAGTTTCGGACTCGCGGGGCGTTACCATACACAGGATATATCAAACAAAGCTGGGAAATACTCCTAGCCAACGCAGAATATCCAAGTGACCTTACGATCCCCCATTTCGTTCGTTTAAATGAATTGTGCCGTCGCATATGCGACACTTTTGGGTACGATGACCTAGAGAACTCAGGCATGAGGGGAGAGTTTGTCAGTACCATGGCTTTGCAGACGCTGAATAACGAGTCTGCATTATTGAAAGCTTCCATTCCTCCAGATTTGCAGAACAACCGTGAGTCAACCTCCAAGTGCTATCAGCTTATGTCTTGACTAAGCTTCATGGCAGTTGCTATAAGAATGGAGGCCTACTTGCTCGATACTTTGCTCGGCGAAGTCTCACTACATGATGACTTTTGGGATAGCACATCGACTTCTGACGTCTTCATGACTAATAATCTGTCTTCCTCAACCAGTACTAGGGTTTCCATCTTGTTCAACCTTATTCGAAGCTGCAAATCTCTGAACGATGCTGTTATAGTTTATCCAGACGAAGAGCTCTGGTACATCACCTTTTATACCACGGCCAAGATTTGCAGAAGTCTCTTATGCCTCTCAAATGCTAGCAAGATATCGCCCGAGATTTTTAGAGAGACTGGACTTGCTTCCTTCAATGCCCCTTTCATGGCTGTTGCTGCTCCTGTTCACGACGCGATGACAGTTGAGAGGGTGGCTGACTTGAAGGGTGAGGCAAAGCGGCTGCAAGGAAAATTCAAGAATCTCTCATCTCAAGTACAGAAATCCGGAAATGAGGAAGACATCATGCTCGGTTTCTCGGATATGATATGGGCAGTGGCAGCTGCGTATGAGGAAACGAAAAGGCTGGAACCAGGCCTGTTAAGCTTTTCTCTTGTAAGTGATGGCCAGAACTCCTCTTCTGAACTGGGTAGTTCCGAAGGCTATCTCTCGAGTACCGGTTCTGGAAATATGCAGCCAGAAGCAATGTTAGACTTTGGTTTGATGGAAGATGAAACTTGGGAAGAGTTGTTGGCTGGAATTGCTACCGTAAGCGACCCTGCATCATCGCTGCAAGTATGAGTAGCTGTGATTAGCAAGTAGATAGTACGCCCCTCAATTGACTTTATCGAGAACATTGGCAAAGGAATTCTGTAAACTCCGAGTTACTGCACCGTTGTCTTTATATCCGTAATGACATATGCGGGCAGGACCAAAAACCTTGGCGAAGGATCTTGGCTTCCAAGCGATTGGCTAGGGATTGCTTCAGTGGCTGACCGGAAATTCCGCCTGCGGCGAAGTCCACTAAAGCTTGGTAATAACTGCATAGACCCGTTGCGACGAGCGGATATAAGATGCCTCAGTATCTTGGGCATGAGAACTCAAAGCAAACTATTCTACTATCCCAAACTCAAGATAAAAACAATTAACAACAGTTTATATCAAGCGCAATCATTATGCCTCCTCCCAAAGGAACTCCCAACCCTCTTGAAGGACCTGGTAGGCAAGCCCTCTTTGCGTGGTTTCATTTTGATGCATGAATTAACCTACATGAAGGTGACTATGGCGTTACCTCGGTGGTACACTCCGATACCTATCCTGCCATTGACCCAAAGAACTTCAATTTCAAGGACAAGGTAGTTCTCGTCACTGGAGCATCTCGAGGCTATGGCCGAGCCATGTGTGCAGCCTTTGCACGAGCCGGTACTTCTCGTATCGTTGTCGCTTCTAGGTCTGACATGTCGGCAACTGCCGAGGCTATCAAAGCTGCGGCAAAAGAAGCAGGTCACCCAGAGCCAGAGATCCTGACTATCAAGGCGGATGTTGGTGTTCCCGAGAGTGTTGATGCTTTGGCGCAAAAGATCGACGAAGCATTCGGCTATGTTGATGTCGTGATTAACAATGCAGCATTCATGAAAATGGCGTCCATCCCTGATTCGGAGCCTGCAGACTGGTTGCAAACTCTCACTGCGAATGTCTATGGACCCTATCTTATTGCACGAGCCTTGGCCCCTCTGCTTATCAAGTCTGAACTTAAAACCATCATTAACATCAGTAGCGTCGGGGCTCACCTCGTATCGCCGACTCTAAGCTCATATCAAATCTCCAAGCTAGCACTTATCAGATTGACCGAGTTCATCTCGGTCGAGTACGCGGACAAAGAGATCGTGTCGTACAGCGTCCATCCTGGAAACTCTCCTTCGGAGATGGTGGGAGGTATCGAGGGAATTCCTGAGCCATTTCGAGCAGGTCAGTGTGTCTAATTGAATCAGCAAAATCAGCTGCTAACACTAAGAAGCCTTTGTTGACACTCCTGCGCTTTGTGCAAACTCTTTGGTTTATTTGGCAGCAGAAAGGCGACCTTGGCTGGCCGGGCGTTACATCAACCTCACTTGGGATCTTCCCGAACTTATGACGAAGGAAGAGGAGATTGTCAAGGGCGACAAGCTTAAAGTTCGTCTTGTGACTTAGTTAGATACTCGCCTGCGGGATTCATCATACACTTGAGATATTCGAAACAAAAGCGGTTGTCTAAATTGTGTGGAATAATTATTACGGAGTAGTCTATCGAGGGGTATGTCCAATGGTCTATGTCATCAAATCTGTACAAATACACTTTTAGTAAAAGTCTTCTCACTCAGCCGAGTGATTCTTTTATTGTTGCTTGCCCTCCTCGGTCTTAAGGTTCTCCAACTGATCCAAGCACCTCTTTCGGATGCCGAAGAACGCTGTGACATGTCCAACAACCCACCAAGCAAAGAGAATAGGAAGTCCAATGTGAAGAGAGTTACCGCATCCAGACCAGACCTGGATGAGAATGATCCATAGTGAATGGGCGGGGAAAAGGTAACCAATGCGGTAGAATCCGGCTGTAAGCTCGAAAGGGAACACGACAGAGCCGACATTCATCATGAACCAAGTTAGGAGAAAGAAGGGCGTGAGGGCCATGGGGATATAGCTTCCAATCACAGTTTCTAGTACTTGGAAGTTGACATCCATGAAAAGCCAAAAGGTCAACCAGGATAGAGCAAACTGTCCGCCAGAAACACCCCAGTCTTCGCGGAAGGCCCAGATATATCCTGTGACGATCAGGGCATAGAGGGCAGAGAATATTGTGCCGTTGATAGAGCGCATGATGAAGAGGTCGCGGATGCGCATGTTCTTGTGAAGGCCGAACTTGTCGTAAATGCCGTTCATGGCGAGGACGTAGAAGAACTGGCCAAGGATAGCCATGACAATGTTGATGGTGTTGTATAGGTTTCGACTTCCCTGGTTAGTAGGCATGATGACGTCGGCGGTACCTTGGATAGGGTTGAGATATGCTTCGACGGCAGCTGGGTCACTGCTGTTGACACTTCGTAGGGCGGATCGGCCCTGTTGGGACTGGTAGTAGCTACCTCGAGCGGCACTAATGATCTTTTGCAAGTTGGGTACCAAGTATCCCGAAGCGACAGTAGGATATCGGGCGCTGTTGTAGATATAGGTGATGCTATCAGCAGGGTTGTAGTTCTCGGCAGCAGAGCCACCTTCAATAGCAGCAGCAAGCTTATCAGAAGAGCCCTTGTTGATGTAGATAGCGCCCCAATAATCTGCGTGACAGACGCCATGCTTGACATCCTTTGTCTCGGGGTAGTCATCGGCGGATCGAAACTCAAGTGTAGGGAATGTCTTGTCCTGGAAGTTCTTGTATGCGCTAGCGACAGACTCTCCAACGGCACCACCATCATAGTCGACGACTAGAATCTTCAGGCCTGATACTCGATTACCGACCTCGAATGTGGAACCGAAGACGTATGAAAGGTCGGCGAGGAAGACGACGAGAATGGCGACCATGACACCTGTGAGGATCTTGACGACAAGACCTCTTCGGCCGTGCCATGTTGCTGAGTTGATGCCATGTCGTTGTGTGTCCTCCATGACGGCCGGCTCGTCGTGTAACGTGGGAGCAGGGGAGGATGATTGTTGTTCTAGATCGACTGCCATATTGAAGACTGAACTGAACGAAAGGGGTAGGTGATGGTTGTCGAGATGCAGGGGTTGAAGGAGCTGAAGAGTTTTAAAGAATCAGACCACGATTAATGGAGACCGGGAGTTGTCTTTTCTTATCTGTCTAAGTAATTAATTAATGGATACGAAATTAAAACAATCGTGCGACTCCTGCATATCTAAATAGCCAGATCCATCTGATCGATGGTGCCATGTTATTACTTTGGCCGCATATTCTGGACTCTTGAGTTCGTCCGTCGTAGGTCGGAAATCTAAACAAGTCCGAGGAGCGAGGCCTGAGTCAATCACACGCTAAACCCTGTAGGGGCCTCGCGTAAGGGTCAGGGCGATCATTAGCTGCTAAAAACCAGTAAAAGCCGGCGCCATCTCGCGTCGCGACGTGGCCGACTCGCCGACTTTGGCGCTAGGATAACTGTGATTACAAAAGATGCCCACTTCCCACTTCCTCCTAAAAATGTGACTGGAAGGATTCGCTCTTTCGTGGATCTCCGCATAATCCAGATAAGCCGGTCGGCGTTGCGCACTATTTTCCTCCGGCTACCATTCACGCCACGGGGTAGTTTCTTCATGCCACTGGGTAGGTCAGCCAATCAGATTATCGTATTAGGCTCCACAGTACAGAGGGTACATAGAATTACAGTGGCGCGCCACCTTATTTCTAAGTACTTCTACTTGCAGGGGTTCTGATGACTAAGGCATTCTGACCAATTACATGATAGTCGAAATCTTGGCAAAATCTCAGCGATTGAAGGCATCCTTTTTAACCTTAAAAATACATTACTTAACGTAGGAAAATAAAGGTAAGAGAGGTATCTTTAAAATTAGCTATGACTGAATTGATAGAAGCGATTTTCTTTCTATTTAAAAGGTCTTATATAGGCGTGATTTTCCTTGGTTAAAAGTCGGGTATTTTGCCCCGTGGCTTGAAGGAATTACCCCGTGTCGTGAATGGTTGCCTTTTCCTCCGACCGAGATATTGACTGATTCATCAATCAATCAATCTGCGATTACGCGAGATCCTCACTGAAATCATTTACGTCATTTTCTTTGTTATTGCCATCGCCTTTGATCATCACCAATAGACCGATCTCAGCTGCTCAATTATTGGTAATGTGAACAAAATGCCGAATATTGCCTCGCATTCATCGCACAAGGCATGCCTCTGACATAATTCCGTGTCGCACAATTCTCAACGGACAACAACCCTTTAACTCCGTGTGATATCTTATCAAGCCCCGTACGTGGTTTGTGCAGCACTGCACTATTGCCATGCAACACCTGTAGAGCCTGTATTCTTCCTGGCCTGACGTCGTAAGCAACACAAAACCCGTAATGGGGTAGCACATGAGCCAGTTGATATGCATATTTTCTCGGATGTATTTGCCGACATTGATGAGATGGCTTGTCAATATTAAATATCAATATTGCAAAGCATACGAGTATTTGACTTCGTGAAACGTGTGCAATACGCGGATCCGCGCCCTGGCCCAACAAAGCAAATTCTTCGATAGCTTCTCAATGGCGCTTACTATCTTTGGCAATCGGGGCAGCCCTACGGCGACGGGTGCAAGAGCTGTAGGGCAATCACTCCTTTCTCATTACTGACATTGAGTTTCAGGCTGCTTGCAGATGTTTCATGGTTGAGATATCATTGGAAGGGCGTGCGTTTTACTATATTACTGTAACTTCAATATAATCCTCCTGCAATAGTCTTACTAGGCCTGCGTGTAAGGAATTCTTTTTCTTTCCGATTTCTTTTTTACTCGGTCCATGGAAGCAAACAAACTTTATTCCCGCTTTATAAATGGAAGCGGAGCCATCAAACAAAACACTTGATGGCTTCAACCTCACCTCAGTGTTACTGTGGCATTAATACGCCACTCAATGGCTCATGACGGGAAGTCCAGTTACCTAACGAGTACAAATACAGGACTATCTGTTGAACTTGATCTGGCTTCTCACCACGAGGCTGGATAAGGTTCAACTTCCAACTCACGGTGGCACGCCACCAACCCCATCGCTGAATCCGTTCTGAGCTGATCGGCGATGCCCAAGGAGCAGTGGCTCCGATTTCAGCAATCCAAATCAATTTGTTCAATTCTGTTGAGCACTGCAAGTACTTGCTTCCATCAAGCCGAAGTTACAGGCTATACCCAACTGTAAGACTTTGATCAGCTGGCCCAACCCCAACATGGCACGGGCGTGTACATCGTCCAAGATCATCGAGGTGTATACGTCTTCAAGACATCGATTGAATAATTGCAATCTGTCATAAACGTATCCTCAGCCCCACGCTCCCTTGCTGAATTAAAACGATAGATCCACAATGAGTATCGGCGATCAATGTAGAGTTTCGTACGTCTATCATGAATATCATCTATCACATCCGACCACTCTCACCCCTTCGGAGGTTTTTAAGAGTTAAGGTTAATGCTAGCCGTTTAGTTGCCACTGTCAGCTGTCACATTCTTCGACCATGCGGCATGCTCAACCTACCAACCAACTCATGCAGAGACATTGGCGGGTATGACGGCAGAGGTTTTCCTGTCATAATTACTGTACCGTGACATAACGGCAGAGACACTGATGGGGGCATCATGCCGCTACATCAAATGACTAGAAGAGAGGGAAGAGCTATTGGCTGGCATCGTGAAATGGTAGCCGGAGCTGAAAATGTGTCTCCACTGCCCCCAAGTCCAGACCTGCTGGTCTGAGGCATATTACATGAAAAGTCTCATAAGATCCAGTAATTATATGGAACTCAACACTCGATTCAGAATTTGGCTGAAAGCTCAAGGTGCTATTCGTGCAGAATCAAACTTTGCCAGACGGGATTAACTTTGCCTCCAGCCCCTCATATTAGCTTCTCTAGTAAACTTCCGCTCGCAACGGGCCGCTTAATCTAGGTCCCGATAAGTTATGTGACTGACAGCCCGCCTAACGCACTTGGTCAGTGCCAAGCTGGGCATCCGGATTACCGCTGAGGGAAATCCGCCTGACCGACATCCGCACCACTGATATTCACAGCTCCGAGACATTGGGGGTTCATACGCTGCTCCATTCCGGTTTCGTTAGCCAAGAGACGGGCAAGCTGCCATGGGCAGTTCCCGCCTCTTCTTATTTGGACGACTTGCAGATTTTGATGCGGAGATGTCAAGATTGGGAGTCCACTGACGTGATCGGATGTGTCCCCCGGTCGATGTTGGTTGTGATGAGATCGTGGGTTGCATCTGACTTTACGAGACTAAGACAGCCAACCACTGAAGGGAGACATGTCGCGTCCTGCTACAAGGAAGGGATGGTAGGTGCCCCACAGGAGGATTTTCGTATTCTACACAACCACATGCGAATGAATAGAGATCAGCAACCCGTCGATCGTCATATTACGGGAAGCAGCAACGGCTTGCAGATCACCGTCTTTGCACCAGTCAGATCAAAGAACTTGATGGCCAGTAACGCTCGACATGAGACATGATGTTCGCCCTTGGTGTCGATCAGACTCTGCAAAGATTGGCCAATAATGAATGAAACGGCACTTGCCGCTTGACGTGCGGCTGAAGAAAGGGGAGGCCCTGTTGTCTTGCAACTAGAATGATTTGCGGGGGTTGAAGATCCACGACCAAGCTCTCGAGTTCTGTTCTGTTCTCAAAAGATAGCCTTTCTATAGTGGCAGGAAACCGTCGCAGCAGCAGCTAGAAGACCTGCGACACTTAGGAAAGGTTCAAGCAACCAAGGAAGTGATATTTGATTGTAGATGCAGCTTGAAACGTTTACCGATCTACATGTGACTCAAAATCAAGTTTGTAGAACCCTCACTTCCTGGCTTCACCTCGAATCCTTCTCACCGCCTCGATGATATTCAAGTCAAGGGCCAGGCAGTGAATCCTCCGGTCCATTCAGAATGGACCTTCGCCCTGATCGTCAGTAAATCAACCGTTGTTGTTTTCTTGACAGGCGCCTCTGACATACATGGCAGCGGCAGGTCTCAGAATAGCAAGAATTACCATGAAAGTTGCCAAGTTGAGATATCACATACCAGACAATTATGCTTCCGGCCCAACGCGGTAAGACAAACTTAATCGCCAGGACGTTGAGCTCGTACAACACTAAACGCCTTGGCACGGCCATGAGACGGCTTTGACATGTTGGGACTGACAATAACCTATGGCAAGCAATGTACCTATCGTGAGTCTCAACTCCGCCAGATGGCAACTGGGTGAGGAATTCGGCCGGCCTCTCATGACTTGTAGTTTCTGACACTGGCAAACAGTGTGGCCTCTGAGCAGGAAGGATAATTGACTTAGAGGACTTCTTGCCTTGATTCTTCGAGAGCCTGGATATCTATAAAAACCCTCCTTCGTCCCTCCTCATCAGTTCATCCTCAGCACTCACAATCACACTCTTCTATCACAACAATCAAACAATTACCAAATCCAAGACTCCTAGATCCCCCGCAAACCATCAACATGAAGGCTTCAATCATCCTCGCTCTTCCCGCCCTTGCCATCGCGGCTGCTACCCCTCAGATGGAGGAGCGACAGCTCCCAAGTCTCTTCGACCCTGCTTGTCTTCTCCAGATCACTGGTATCACCAGGTGTCTCCCCAACCTCAGCCTCGACAGCATTATTGGAGTTGTCGACGTCATTGGCTGGTAAGTAAACCACTACTGCTTGAGATCAATGCTAAACAACCCATAGCCCTCTTAGTATTGCCGGCCAGATCGCTAGCTGCCTCAATGTTCCCGGCACCAAGTAAATGGGCTGAAACACTCTCGTTCACTTCTTGGAGGATGGGTTGACTATTATGTCAGGATGGAAATAAAAGCCTCACCCATAATCAAGTACTTTGAATTGACAATCTTGAGGCACAATCCTTTCATCTTAGCACGTATGACATGTGATCTTGAACATGGTTAATTGCCTCTCATAAGGCGTATTGAATATTGACGGTTTACTTCTCTTGTCATATTCATAGAAGTTGAACCTTGACATGGACTGGCCTTGTCCAGATACTGATAGAGCGCTAAAGACCTCTCAGCCTTGGGCAAGAGATCCAAGCTGATTGGTTTGATTCAAAGCCCCATTACACCCACGGTTTCATTTTGACGTTAGCAATTCAGGCGGGGAATTCCATTTCTTCCATCTCGTAGCCAACTGATCGTGGCAGAGTCGAAAATGGCCAACAGAATAGTGTTTCTTACCCCAAAACATTTGCAAAAGTTCATCCAAGATGCTGAATCAGGTACTGTATATAAGAACCTGGCGATAATGGGTGTCCATGATGAAGATGGTGAAAGGCAATTGAGCGAACCCCCCGCGGCACGCGAGGAATTGACCAGCCTTCTCACCAAAGCCTTCACAACGCTTGCAAAGGGCGCTGGAAATCCATTGGGCATCGTCGCTTTGAGGACCCACGCTGAGGGACGCCCCAAACATCAAATTCAGATCAAGAGCGAACTCGAGGAGCGCTCCACTATGAAAAGTACCTGGCAGTGCACCAACGACACATTTTTCGTCACGATGCAATCACTGGCTACTGCTAAGCTTCAAATTCAATCTCTCAATCTGTTCAACGATACAGACATGAAGCTCTTTGCCTTGGCTAGCGATCAACTCAACCTGATTGACTGGGATAGACCTGATATCGCGCATGTGCTGGCGACCGTGACATCCCTCAACACCAACATCTCAACACGGGCGTTTGCCTTCAAAGACCGCGGGGAGGATTGGGAAGAGGTCGGCGATACGGATTGGCTTGAAAGAGTCACAGACTGGACAGCGCCTCAGATCCGCGCTGAAGCTGAAAACGAAAACAACTTTACTGGCCTTGCGAGACTTGTCCAGAAATGCCCTCGACTCCAAGACTTCGCTTACCAGTTCCTCGGCATCCCCCTCCCCGGACTTCCGGATCTGAAAGGCTTCCAATTTCCCAACTGGAAGATCCTTCAATACGTCTCAGAACTCCCCAGCCTTCCTAAACTCAATCGATTGACATTACGGTTCCAACACACCAAGGAGTCGATTGTTCTTAACCTTCTCAAGCGAACTCGGCCTGGAGGACTGTTCATAGGACCTATGTGGCTAGACCCCGGAAAGTTCAAGCCTATCTTCGAATTCTGCAGCAGCCCAGAGTCCAACATGCAAAAGCTCGAGGTTAGAGCTCCTCTTTACCAGATGGGTCCAGAAGAGCGTGGCCAAATTCACTTCCAGCGTCAGCCGTACGACGAAGATGCCGAGTGCTGTGCGCACTTGAGAAGAGAGGGTGAAGCTGTCAGGCGTCCCATTCACTTTCATTCAGATCCGCAGACGTTTATCGAGGTCGGAACATCGTTTTGTAATTTGTTGCTGTCCAATTCTGGGGCGTTTGATGACAGTCAGGCTCATACATTCTAGTACGCTCTATTTAGTGGACAAGCCATTCGGTCCATTCCCATATACTTGAGCTGAGCAGAGATCTCGGTGACCATGTAAAATTCAGGATTCAGTGATGAAAAGTTTGAATTCTTAAGCTAACAGGATATCTCAATTCCAAAGTACTGCATACTCCGTCCAAAGACCTAAGCCGCTCTCTTCTTGCCCTCCTCGGCGGCTAGCTCAACTCCCTCGACTGTTTCGTCCACCTTGGACAGGAAGACGGAGTGCGATGCTTTTGAGTGAAAGTGCACGGCATTCGGACCCAGCATACCTGCCATTTGCTCTTGAACTACAGGGAATAGCGCTTTGTCCTCGTCACAGAAGAAGTACATGGTCTCGATATCGTGCCATGGCTCGTATGTGACAGTATCTGTGAAAACACGACCTGATTGGTGCTTGAGCGTCTTCATGGCGCTTTCAAGCGCCTCACCACTTAGGTCGTGATAGAAAATCTCCTCTGGTGTGTCTGCGTACACATAATCTCCCTGTTGGTGGTTAGAATGCGCTCTCTCCCCCTAGACTGCCTAGGCTTGCTTACCTTGGGGTTCATCCAGGGCAGGAATTGGCCGCCAAGCATTTGCTTGATGCTCAGGCCTAGCGGCGTCACGAATGCAGCTAGGTACACAAACATGATGACACCACCGGGAAGACCTTGCTCCTTGCGTTGGCGGTATCCTAGCCCCTTCACGGCGTTGGCACCGACCAAGCCACCATACGAGTGGACAACGAGGACGATCTGTTCTCCCTTATCGGCTAGACGCTGAAGGACAGTTCGTACAGCATCGGCATCATCATCGAGACCCTTGGTGGGAGGCTCAGCTCCTACGGATGGGTACTCAACAGCTTCGGTTGTCCATCCTCGCTTGTGAAGGGCCTCGCGAATGGGGTCAAAGCAAGAGGCCAAGTGCCAGGCGCCTGGGGCAAATACAATGGTAGGATTAGAAGACATCTCGGAAAGAAAGTTCAGATGATGGAGTAGAATCTGGGGTAGACCAGGTTGTTATCGGGACTTCTTTTATACACACGGGTCACTGAACTAAGGCATATTCGGGGTATAGCTAACCCCTTTTACTCCCCGTGGGGTATGTGTCGCTCGAATGCCGGTTCTAGATGTTGGAGATCTGCTGCAACCTACCATTTTTGTATTAGACATATTCTTTGCAGCTTCTCTCTGCGCCTTCAAAGCTTGATTGTTGGCTGTAAACGGAGCTTAGTTGGCTTCCATTCTTTAGCTTCCGAGAATACCCTCCTCCGATAGGTCAAACACGCCAAATATCTCAAGAACCCCTTCATGAAACCCAGCATCCGAACCTGATAGTGGCCACGTGCCGTGTCTCGAGCTTGAAACTCAGTCCTCCTCCAATAATTATGAGGCTTATTCTGATATAGAAGATCGACTCAGAAACTACCGAGTCAGTCTCCGCGGAAGCAAGGTGGAGATCTTCCCCGCAAAGGAAGCCCCGAGCTCAGACTCCAACAGCGTCGGAAAGCAGCGAGCGGGGGTCGGAAGCCGGGTGTTCCCCAACTTTTTGGCTGTTTCTTGGTTTTTTTTGGTCTGGAAGAGTCGGATGCGTCTATGACGGCAGAATGGGGACTAGCTAGCGTTCCGGAGTGAGCAAAAGCATCTTCATTCCTTATTATTAAAAGAATAACCACTACTCGTTACCTTGTGTCGATTGCTTCAATCGGATTTCTTTCTTTAATCATCATTTGCTAATCAATATGGCTATCTCATCAAACACCACGAAGCCATTCGACATAGCCATTGTCGGCGGTGGTATTGCCGGCCTGACTCTGGCTATCGCCCTTCACCACCGCAATGTGCCCGTAATGCTCTATGAGCGAGCCGACAATTTCCACGAGATCGGCGCAGGTGTCTCATTCACTCCTAATGCCGTGGCAGCGATGAAGATGTGCCATCCTGGTGTACACGATGCTTTTCTCAAAGTCTGCACCTGGAATGGCTGGGAGACTAAGCGCAAAACCTGGTTTGACTTCCTAGACGGCACCACCGAGGATGACAACGTGGCTTTCAGCATCAAGACACCTCTCGGCCAGAACGGTGTCCACAGAGCTCAATTCCTCAACGAGCTTATCCACCTTCTGCCTTCAGACAAGGTGCAGTTTAACAAGCACATCGATAATGCGGTGGAAGAACCCAACGGCAAGGTTCGCATGAGCTTTTCTGATGGTACAACGGCATTTGCCGATGCTCTGATTGGTTGTGATGGCATCGGATCTCGCGTCCGGAGGATTCTTTTTGGAGACAACCATCCATGTGCTAGACCTCGCTATTCTCACAAGTATGCTTATCGTGGTCTCATCCCTATGGACAAGGCCATTGAAGCTGTTGGTGAGGAGAGAGCGCGAAATGCATGCATGCATGTAAGTTGATACCCTGTCTGCGATACTGAGCATGATATTGACAACTCTCAGATGGGACAAGATGGCCATGTCTTGACCTTCCAAGTCAACCACGGCGAGAAGCTCAACGTTGTCGCGTTCCGCACAGATCCGAATGAGTGGAGTGATCCTACAAGGCTCACCAAGACAGCGCACCGTCAAGATGCTTTAGATGACTTCAAGGGTTACAACAGCACCGTAACAAACCTCTTGAAGCTAACAGAAGAAACTCTTAGTGTGGTATGTCCAACATTCAGCATCTGTAACGACCAAATACTGACTAATCTTCGCAGTGGGCCATCTTCGACCTTGGTGACAACCCCGTCCCATCATTCTATAAAGGCAGAATAGCTATCCTCGGCGACGCCGCCCACGCCACAAGTCCTCACCACGGCGCTGGAGCAGGTTTCTGTATAGAAGATAGCGCAGTCATGGCAGAGATTCTCGCCGATGAGCGTGTACAAAATCTGTCTGATATCGAGTCTGCGTTTGCCGCTTATGATGAATCGAGGAGAGAGAGGGGCCAATGGCTTGTCGACAGCAGCAGGTTTGTTGGAAATGCGTACGAGTGGAGGGCAGAGGGGGTTGGAAAGGATATTCCCAAGATTGAGCAGGAGATCAACGAGCGGATTGGCGTGATTTCTAACATTGACCTTGCGAAATCATGCGAAGCGGCTAGGGAGTTGTTGAACAAGAAACGAGCTTAGACTGATACCTCTCAAATTCAAATAATCTTACACAAGGAACAATACATTCATCCAGTCTGATATCCATTATCCACCAACAAAACTACAGGCCTTTCCCCGTTTTCATACTTAAGTTTTCCACTCACATCAGAAAGTTGTCCTCTCGGCTACACAAAGGGTTACCAAACTGGGCATCACTTTGCTGGGAGGGTATTTACCTGAGTGAATGCTGTTGTCTCTCAGCCTTGCTCATTCTGGTAATATCAAACTCGTGGCCCCCGAGCTTGGTAGACCCCTTATCGTCCTTGAAGTCTCTGAGCTGGAAAATCGTCAACTTTGTCATTCTCAAAGTCACAGTGGGAAAGCTTACTCTGTAGTTCCACTTCACGTTGTTCCACTTGCCCATCCGCTGAGCCCATTCCTCTCGATGTTCCTTGATATCCTCAAGATCCTTCTCGAAGTTATGTGGTGCAGTGAGTTTGATACCCGCTTCCTCGGCGAGGTCAATGATCTTGTAGATCCAAGACCAGTTCTCTTCGTCGACGCCATAATCGGATTGTTCGCGACCCCATCGGATAAACATGAAGAGAACGAGGCCCAGGTTGCGGATCTCTGAGTCAGGCTTGAAGACGTCTTCCTTCTTCAGGGCCTCGATGGTAGCGAGGATGAGGGCGCCTACAACCTCGCAAGTCACTTGAACTCTTGCACCATCATCAATCACTGGGTGTGTCAGCAAGAGCAATTCTTCTTCTATGAGGATGGAATCTGAACTTACTGACGTATTCGAGCAGGCCGCCGCGAAGAATCATGGCAAGCCCTTCGACTTCAGGCCAATAATCGCGATAGGTGGACTTTGGCTTGAAGACAAGGCTGAACTGGGCAATCTGTACTGGTCAGTCAAGTCTGGAAGGATCATGCATATAAAAGGTACTCACGGCGTTCTCCAATACCTCCATTGCACCGTAGCCACCAAAATCGTTGTAGATGTACAAGTCAAAGTCATCTGGGCTGCGCTTGAGACATTCTTGCTCCCACCAAGTGTGACGATCAACACCGCGCATGGTGAAGAACCAAGGCCACTCTGGGTGAAGCGATGCAAGCTTGTCGTAAGGCTTCTTCTCCTTCTCAGCGTCATTTCCAGTCTCGCCTTCTCCCTCTTCCTCCTCATCTTCCTCCTCGTCCTCGTCCTCATCCTCGTCCTCATCATCGCTGCCACGTTCAATCCGAGGAATGGGCATGCAGATGAAGTCCCAATCGTCAGCACCTTCGTCATCAGGCACAGTATCATCTTGCTTCATAGCCTCATCTCTCATCTTCCACTTTGCGGCAGAAAGCTTAAGAGCCTTCTTGTGAGCATCGAGCCAAGGACCGTGGTCATCCCACCACTTGCGACTACCCAGGGTCATCTCGCGACCAGGCGTAGCGTCAATGCCAGCGATCCATCGTGAAGGCATGGGAATCGCTTCGATGGCTTTTGACTCTGCACACTCACGAGGCATGATTTGGGGCATCATAGCCTCTCCCTTAGGGCCACGGGGGATGTGACGCTTGCGCGACCCTCTTGAAGCCTGAGAACTCTCACCTTGCTCCGCTGCTGCGTCTTCATTGGTTCGGGCGCTTTTAGACGCAGGCTGACCATTGTCAGGCCCATCGTGGTTACGTTTACTCTGACCGTTGGTTGATCTTTTGGGAGGCATGTTGAATTGAATTGAGTGATGATGATAACGCGAACTTACGTCACCGGATTCTCAGGGGCTCTCCAATTTATGAGGGTGAAACTCAAATTTCGAACCCCGGCCTGGAATACGTCACTGGTCGCCATAAAAAAGCAATTTGGTGTCTACATCTCGACGCGTCAAAATGCTTACCCTATATAGGACGCGTATTGGTAAGAGATCTGCGACGACGAGGGGAGAATGACGGGCGCAAGTATAGAAGACTCAAGAATATTCAATGGCGTATGTTTTCTGCTACTTAATAATATCTACATGAACTGGCAGTATACTTGTGACCGTTGCTTTGCGTAACTGGTCAAATTCGTCTTTCGAAATTAGGCTGCGACCACGATAGCTCGTTCGATGCACAAGTTGCTCTGGCTTCACCCGTTATATCGCAACGACGATGCCAAAAGAGTGCCAAGTCATTTAGAAATCATTGGGTCACCAATTTTAAAACTCAATTTATTTATTCGCTCGCTCTCATAAACTACATGCTCACTCCGTTGCGACCCTCACGGGTCGTCTTGTGGCGATGCTTGACCCCGCTATTGTAGCATCGTCATTGCACTCAGTGTCTCCATTGCTCGACTATTTCGGATCAACATTGATATTTGTATTCAATTCAAAGCTTGGGTTTGGGGTTCTTACCCTTAATACCAAGTGCCTCGGCCTCCTGAATTACTGTGGTTGGGATATGCTCCTCCAAGCTTTCGTTTTCTGGTTCCCAGCCGAGGACCTTTCGAGCCCGATGAGCTCCGGCGCGCGCGTTTGTTCCCAACAGGACAGAACCGTGGGGAATGATGTCGTCTATTTCCTTTGCATCAAGATTGTCTACTTCTGTGGTCGGGATAAGATTAAAGTCGTTTGCAGCGACAGCGATGCGACGTGAGATCTCGGCAAATGACTGGAGTCAATCTGTTAGCACTAAAATGTCGCACACTCGACGACGTTTGCAAAACCTACCAATTCTCCAGCACCAGTGAAAAAGAGACCGTTAGCTCCCCAGATGTTCTTATCTTGATTGCCCTCAACTGCTTTCTCAACCAAGCTGAGAAAGATGCGGCTCAAATCAGCGATGTGGATATTCCCCCAGCGACTTTCACCAGACCCAACCTGGAGACCCTTCTTGCGCTCCAATGTCGCTTTGGCGAGCCCTGGAATCTGCATGCTGCGCTGATTGCCCGGACCACGACCTTGGCCGTAAATGATGGGAGGAACAACGAGCGCCGTCTTTACATTCGAGTTTTGCTCCGAAACGGAAAAGATGTAGTTGTCCACTGCACGGCTTGGGTATTGCTTGATCAGCGACTTGATCGCGTCGATACCAGTCAAATCATTGTAAATGACATCACTGCCTGTACCGAAGACTCGCGACTTGTCGGCGAGCTCACCAGCCGCCAACGCGCTGGCGCCTGAGATTTGGATGTAGTATGGAGGTTTCGCGCTATGAGGTCGTTTCGAGAGGGTTTCGTAGATGGTCTGGACACTCTTCAAGTGGCCGGTGGCCGCAAGATCTGTAGACTTGAGTATCAGTACAATGGTGTAGAATTGGGGACAAGGACGTCAACGTACGGAGCACGACGTCAGCATCCTGGGCTTCCTGTGCAATAACATCTGCGTCGTCAAGTCCGCCAGTAACGAGCTGTACCTGGCTATAACTCTTGGTTATGGCTGCTCCCTTTGAAGCATCACGAACCAAGGCTCGAACTTTGTATTCGGGATGCGACTTCAACAGAGTGTGAAGAACATCACCGCCAATGTAGCCAGTAGCGCCGGTACTGTAATGTTTCCAGCGGGTCAGCTAAAGTTACAGTGGGTGCGGGGTCAAACTAACAGGAAGATCTTGGTCATTGTTAGCGTTCGTCGAGGTAGAAGCCTGTGATTGATGTTTGGTGTTTGTTACTTTCGAAGAGGGGAAATTTGCGTATTTAACTGATTGCGAAAATGTTCAACATGTGAAACTAGAAGTTTTATCGCAATTGGATTGCTTCATAAGCAGCTCTTGCAACAAACGGCTATTCTCGCGTCATGTTAAAAGTGCAGTTTAGCGGGGCACGCCCTGTATTCCAGGGTCGCCCATACTGGAAAGTGTCCCCGACGCCCTGAAAGAAATTGGATTACAAAGACACGCTGCGGCTATTATCGTACTTCGTATCTTGACGGCTATTGTCGCAGACACAAATGACGACATCGGCTTGCCTCAATCAGGGTAAAGTCTAGAACACCAGGGAATTCCACGGACCAGGAATAGCCAATGCATCAATTATAATGACTGGAGAAATGATAGGCAGGTCTTTGAGATGGGAATGCTGCCGCGCTCTGATCATGCCGACAAATAGTCAAGGCATTGAGTGCAAAGGAAGAAAGGAAAGCACCAAACCAGCGAGATTGTTACAATTCACGGTCAAACGAGCCTGAAATTAACTTTGCGCCTGGCTTAAAGGACTCATTAGCTTTCACACAGCAACTATCTCACAAACGTCGAGCTTGAGAAGGCACCGGGCAGACAATGGAGTACAAAAGTTCTCATAGTTGACTATTCTACATATCTAAATAACAGCCCGCTCCATCAGAGGCTCATTGCGAGCAATCCGACCATAACCCAAAGCCGACAAGTCTAGAGTGCGAAACTCTCCGTACGTGATGAGCTCTGCGACACCTCGTCCACAAGCAGGAGCCTGTTGACTTCCATGTCCAGAAAAGCCCGCGCAGAATAACAGGTTAGAGACTTCGGTATGCGGTCCAATGATGGCATTGTGGTCGAAAGTGTTGAACTCGTAATGACCCATCCATGAGTGCGTGACCTTTGCCGTGGAGAACTGAGGAACTCGCTTCTTGAGAACAGGCAGCATCTTCAAGTTCCATACATCCTCCGCGTAGCTGAAATCGTCGGGGTTGACAGCAACATCAGGGCCGATCGGAGGGCAGCCGACGAGGTAATCCTTCTCTCCATATGACCGCATGTGAACACCAGTAGGATCAATAGTGAGTGGAAGATCTTGGGACAACGGTTCATCGACAGAGAAGATGTCCGTGTATCTGCGGCGAGCCTCAATCGGGAGATCTATACCAGCAAGGCGCGAGACTTCGGCAGCCCGGGTTCCTGCGGCGTTGACAACATTGCCAACACTGATGCTCTCCCCAGTCTTGAGAGTAACGGAAGTGACTTTGTTGGCAACGCGAGTCATTCCAACAACTTCATTGTGGATGTAATCGACCCCCAGCTGCTGAGCCCTTTTGCGCAGGCTATGGGCCATGCCAAGGGCGTCAAAGGCACCCTCGTCAACAGTGTTGAGGCTGCCCGCCTTGATGTCGTCCAGCGCGAAGAAAGAATACTTGGATGCTATCTCATCAGCCGACAGCATCTTAGTCCCAGCACCGCAGCTAGCCTGAATCTTTTGATCTTCCTCGAGAACAGCAGCAAACTCAGAAGTATCCGCAAGATACAGATAGCCGAAGTTGCGGATGGAGATATCCGGGATGCTGTCGCCATCCTCGCACTTGAGGTTCTTGCGAAAGTCTTTTACAAATTCGGCAGCATACTGAGCAATCTTGACGTTGATCTCGGTCGCGAATTGCTGGCGCATGCAGTTATTGCTGGCCTGAGTTGCAGAGTAGGCAAGAGATGGGTCTTTCTCGACAACGAGAACTTTGCCCTTGAAGTCAGGGTTTGACACGAGAAACCAGGCAATTGCTGAGCCGCTTGTTGCGCCGCCTATGATGACGACATCGTAGGAGTCTGAAAAAGGACGCTGAGGGAACGAGGGAGTAGCCATGACGAGAAGATGAAGTTGGCTGTAGCCGGAGGTAGTGACGATCTGGTGATTCGTGAAGCTTGATAGTCTGAAGCAACAACGGCCGCCTCTCCGTATTATATATCACCTGGGGAAGCGCTTCTTGCCATGGCCTTGATTAAGCATAACGCTTAACCACGGAGGCTGGCGTTTGTAAGGAGGCTTCACGTTGAGGAGGATTGAGAGTCGGTGTTACTGTCCATCTGTAAAGGTTTGCCTGAGTAAGTATCCGCGAAGCAGCACAATTGTTATGATGGGGAGAGCGACTTACCTTGATTTGTCAACCCATCGTCCCTTCGGTGGGCCGAATAATCGAAGGCCGATAATCCCCAAACCAAGCCTGGATTACATCAAACGATGCGCAAAGTATTGAGAAGCGACGGTAGGCGCGCGGTAGATGGCGGCTCATCAATATCTCGGCCGCGGAGTTCCGTGGGGAGCTGACGCTAACTGTTCTTGATAGTGCCGACTCGATGCGCTGTGGCGACTCAACAAGAGACACGGCAATTGGTTGACCAACGCTGAAAGCATTGCCCCTTGCTGCACATTCTCATCCGTTGAACCGGTTGTGCGAAGAATGATACGTTCTGCATTCGCCCGAGTTTGTCACCTAGCTACAATCACCTTGTCGGAAGAGCCGAAGAACAACAGTTGGTGTGATTACCAACACTCGTTAGTGGCGTGTCAGCTCGAACCCAATTCCCAACTTCACGCTGCTGCAAAGTCTTCAGTCATCCGTCATCAATCATGAGGGTTGCAAGCCATGCACGGAGGCGCAAGGGTATGGAAGATCTCATTCAAGAAGCTCAAAGCTGACAAGTCCTAGCCTGCGACCTTTGCGTGTCGAGAAAGATCAAATGTGACTTGGCCAAGCCAACCTGTTCAAACTGCAAGCTGTACGGTGTCGACTGCAGCATCACCGAAGTCGCAAGTCAGGCTACTGCAAGTAGAAGAAGAGCGGCTGCCAGTGAAACAAGCCTAGCCGACTCTTCGACTCCCTCGAGGTATGCGGACGCTCTTGAGCCCAACAATTGTACTGACATTCATGAGGGACGACATAATCGAGTCGCGCTTAACTCATATCGAAGCAAGGCTAGACCAAATCGCCACCGAGAAACCACCCAGAAGTTCACCTCACGATGCAACCGCCTTGAACTTCCTGAACTTCCCCGAGATCCGCGTGTACAAAGCCTCAGATATGTGGAACGAAGCTACAACATTGCCTTGCCTTGGAATCTCACCGCAGTTTCCAACAGGAGCCATGTTAGCTCAAACCGGAAACCTTGAGCTGCCACCACTTCAAGAAGTCATGGGCGTCCTGGAGAAATACTTCGATAGCTATGGCCGCTACATGCCTCTGTTTGACAAAGCATCTTTCTTGGAAATGACGGTTGACTGGTACTCTAATGATGAAAGAAAGGAGTTGATCCCTTGGGCGGCTATCAACCTTGTACTCGCTATGACTTACCGCATCATAGATGATGTGCCGATCAAGGAGCCAAAGCTGGCTCAGTGTATGAGCAATGTCCAATCTGTCACGACCGAGTTGATGACCTGGAGTGGTGATATCCTAGGTTTACAAGTTCTACTTGGCATGGTCATACTATTTCAGGGAACAACGAATCCGCAGCTCGCAATAGTACTTATCGGGAGTGCCATCCGTCTGGCGCAAAGCATGGGACTTCCTTCAGCCAGAGCATCCGACGATCCCAATGAAGCAGCACAACGTCGCCGAGTTTTCTGGATAGCCTACATCCTGGACAAGGTATGGTCTTGAAACTTGGCTGTCTACAGCAACTAACCGACGAGGGCAGGACCTTGCCCTTCGCGCCAAAGCGCCATACACCCAATTCGATGCCGAAACCGATCTCGAGCTTCCAGAGCAGTGCGGAGATGACGATATGGGGATACTAGAGTCATGTGCGGAGATGACCAGGTTCAACTACTTACGAACTCGGTCTGAGTTGGCCATCATCCAAGGCAAAGTCCACAACTTTCTCTACAGTAGAACAGCCCAACGACTGTCCCAAGAGCAGCGGGCAGAGACCAAGGATCGTATCGAACAATTGCTCTCCAACTGGCGCAGAGCACTACCGCAGGAGCTCTTACGATCAGACAAGCTCTTCCAAGACTTCTCGACAGTATCGGTTCACCTTGTGATGAACATGTACAACCGATACCTCGAATGCCTGTACCGGGTCCATGGCACCTTTGCTTTTGATGAGACGTGGATCGACAGGGCACGCTGCTATCTTTCACCCGCAGTGATTCCAACTGGAGATGATGGCATCGATGGTAGGATCAACCCGAAAGAGATCAGTCCATTGCCTGGTGCATGGTCCGAGTGCGTTGAGCAATTAAGGCTTGGCCTAGAATTGTCGGCGTTTGGGAGAGAGACAGAGTACTCTACCTGGTGAGTTGGACCTCTATTGCCACGGGCGTACGAACTGACAAGGTGACCAGGCTTCATGCTTGCTGCAATCTTTCGGGACTGATCGTTTTGCTGGTTAATATCATCGAGTTCCCCGACCAGCCATCCGTCATGTCGGATTGGAGCTTGATCGTCAGAATTCGTAACAAATTTGACCAGATGAACGCCGAAGCATCGAAAGAACCCTTCTTTCTGCTCCAGGTAGCTCATGAACTGGATCGCAAAGCTTCTGGACAGGTCAAGCGGTCCGCCCATGTGTCGTCACTCAATCATCAGGAAGCCGCATTCTCTGAGCCATGGGCGAGTCCGGACCTTATGTTCCTGTAGTCAACCGGCATGTCCTTTCATGGTCTGTCTAGTCTAACAGAACGATGCGATATTGGGCCATCCTTCAAATATCATGACCGTCACTTGATGTTGACCCCCGCAAACAGCCCCACAATTCGGGGGAAGAGACCCCGAGTAGTGCTCCCCCTCCCCCAAAGTGAGCATGTCATCCAATCGTGACCGTTCTTGATAAATACCGCGCGTGTCTCTTCTCATCACTTTGGGGGTCTGAAATTCACTGCACCTCAATATCAGATCAACATGGCGGAAACTCAAGCAACACGAAAGCGATATGCCGTTGTTGGCACCGGCGGCCGCTCAAGCTTCTTCTACTCGGCCATCGCAACAGAATACCGCAAAACATCATGCATCGTAGCCCTTTGCGACACAAATCAGACGCGCATGAACTATGCAAACTCCAAGCTGAAGTCACTCGGTCATGGCGAGGTTCCGACATATCTCGCCAGCAACTTCGATCAGATGATCAAAGAGTCCAAGCCCGACGAAGTCATCATCACCACCATGGATCGAACACATAACATCTACATTGTTCGAGCACTTGAACTGGGATGCAATGTAATCACTGAAAAGCCGATGACCATTGATGCCCCAAGGTGTAAGGAAATCTTCTCAGCAGTCGAGAGAACGGGCCAAAAAGTTCGTGTCACTTTCAACTACAGATACGCACCTCACAACACCAAAGTCTTTGAGTTGCTGAGATCTGGAGCCATTGGGAAAGTCACAAGTGTCCACTTTGGTGAGTCGATTAGATCATAGCGAAGAAGATGGAAGCTGACTACATGACTATAGAATGGATGCTCAACACCAGCCACGGAGCCGACTACTTCCGTCGTTGGCACAGGGACAAGCGCAACAGCGGCGGTCTTCTAGTCCACAAGTCAACCCATCACTTCGACCTTGTCAACTTCTGGCTCCAGACCAGGCCTCAAACTGTATTTGCTACAGGCGACCTTGCCTTCTACGGCCGAGAGAACGCAGAGAAGCGCGGCGAGACCAAGTTCTACACCCGCGCCCATGGCAGCGAAGTCGCCAAAACCGACCCATTTGCCCTTCATCTCGATGATAACCCCCAATTGAAGGCCATGTATCTGGATGCCGAGCACGAGGATGCTTATTACCGCGACCAGAGTGTCTTTGGCGACGGTATCAGCATCGAAGACACCATGAACGTTCTCGTCAAGTACCGCAACGGGGCTAGTCTCTCATACTCTCTTACAGCATACGCACCATGGGAGGGTTTCCGTGTTAGCTTCAACGGAACTGGTGGACGTCTTGAAGTTGAGGTCGTGGAGAACAGCTACGTCAACTCTGGTGGCGATCAGGCCCACGAGGGATCTCTAGAGAGTCGCAAGATCCTGCTTCGACCTCTCTTCGAGAAGCCGAGAGAGATCAAGGTCGAAGATGGTGTTGGTGCTCATGGAGGTGGAGATACAGTTTTGCTGAATGATTTGTTTGGAACGCCTGTGTCGGATGAGTATATGCGAGCTGCGAGCCATATTGATGGTGCTGCTTCGATACTTACGGGTATCGCGGCTAACAGGTCTATTGCTACGGGACAAGCGATTAACGTAGATGATATTTTGCTAGTCCCCAGTTCATGAACACAAGAAACTCAAGCATAATCTTCACCTGGACGAAATGACAGTTACTATAGCTGATATGAACAAAAACAATAATGTCTACGCAATATTGCTCGCTTCTGACTCCTCACCCATGCGTATCTTCTCTTGAATAATGAACAACTCTTGCTCCCGCGCACTCTTCTCGAGATCGAGAAATGACCAGATTCCAATAGCACTAACCAAGCTCAAAGCAAACAAGAAGTAAAAGGGAGCACTGTTGTTGGTGCCGCCGGGGGTAGCATCAATGATAGCACTGCTGATGAAAGGTCCGATGAAGCTGGATGACTTTCCGATGATGTTGAACAGGGAGAAGAAAAGGAACTCGTGTCCTCGGGGAGTCACGGAGCTGATCATGATCTGCGAGTAACTGTACCAGGGACAGACAAATAGCCCATAGAAAGCTTGATACAGCCAGATCTCCCAGACGTTCTTGAAGCCAAACTTGTCGGTCCAGTTGCCAATCATGCCCCAGCCATCGAGAAGGATGATAAAAACCATGACGGCGTTGAACATGGCCTTGACACTGAGGTTGAAGTGTTTCTGGATGAGCCAAAAGGCACCAATACCGATAGCCTGAGCGACGATGCCGACGATGAGGAGGTACGTCAAAGTGAGAGTCTCGTAGCTAACAACCTGGTTCTGAAGGGTGCCGATGACAGTGACGGTGGTGTTGAGAGAATCTCCCAGGAGGAAGTATCCGACAAGATAGATCAAGCTCTGCTTCAGTTGCCAGATTTGAGTGAGGGCCTCCCAAAGCTGCCAGAATCCGACAGTAATCATGTTTAAGTGATCCGGAACCTTCATTCCTGGGCGTTTCTTCTCAAATATGAACCAGGGAATCGAGAGGACAAACCAACAAGCAGTGGCGAACGCGATCAGGACCGAGAGTCCCCAGTTGTTGTTTTCGGCACTCTTGTCGACTTTGACACCGAACATGATGCCCACGATGATGGCTAGAATAACCACTTCGCCGACAGATTGGATATAGAAAGCAACGTTGCTGAGCCTGCTCCTCTCCATCTCATCCTTGCGATCCATCTCGCTTTGGGTGATTTCCCCAGACTCGAACTGGAGGGCAGCTTCTTTCAGCTGCGGAGTGTTTCTGGCAAGAGAGGGAAACGCGGCGGTCCAATAGGTCAAAGTCATCTGATATGCTATCAAGCCGACGATATAAAGAGCTGTACCGGTTTGCCACTTGCTGGGATCGTGGACGCCCAGCCAGGCAAAGCCGATGCCATATGCGATAAATGACCAGACCAGAAGAATCCATCGTCGACCAGTTCCGAAATCTGCGTAAGCTCCAATAATGAGGAAAAGAACAGCCTGAATAGCGAAAGATATGCCATTGGCAAGAAGGACAATGCTGTTGACGTCTCGTGCGCGACCCGCGAATGGTAAAAGGCCAGTATCACTGGGCGCCGCCTGCGACAGCAGATTCTGGAAAGCAGTCGGGCCAAAATTGAACAAGGCGAGTCCATTTGAACCAATGTAGTATGCGTACCACGACCAGATCTCCTTCTTGGTTGTCTCTGGCATGTCGCCTTCTGCCAGCGTAGGCACTATGATACCTGCGCTGACATCTTGCTTGGCAGTCTCATCATGCAGGTCTTTGGACACCCTGGTCTCCGCTGTAGCGGGATCTGCTTGCGATGCCATCTTTGGAGATTATTTGTGAGGGGAAAAAAGATGTTGGAGTAAGAGTTCAATTGAGTTCTCCACGAGGCATTTAACTTAATCGTGTCGCGACATGGAGATGCCGTGTAACCGTTCTTATGGTGGACCGTGATCTTACATGACAAAATAACTTGAGTAGATCAGCGTAAGTTTGGTACTGAGTTTATTTTGACACTCTGTATCTAGATCTGAAGTTTTCTTACTCCCCCAGGACATGATAGGCAGATGGTTGATCAAACGTTGCTAGTCCTCGGGGGGGCAAAATACACGACCCGTAACGGGTCCGGTTACTCCATGGGGTTAGTTCGGGGAGATCGAGGGACTTTTGCTATCGCTATTTTCCGACGTTCAAGATAAGCTCAGAAAAGATCGATCACTAATCGTCTCCACGAGATTGGTTCAGACTGATCAAAACGAAAAATTGATGTTCCGTAGCTTCAACTCAAGTTGCATTGATTCTACGGAAAGGCCCATCGGTGAAGACATCTCACAGTTTAGACAAACTTCCGGCCACACCGTGGCAATTCCAAGGTGCTTCCGAAAAGATGTCACATCCCTCCACGAAGAAGGACACGCATTAGATTCGGGTCCAAAGAGGGAATTATATCGTTTGTGAATTAAATCGACACGCGGGTTACTATCCAAGGCCTTCTTGTTGATCACCCTGCTTGGAAGTTGGAACTTGAAGCCATTTACGAAATCAGCTCAAGAGCCAACTTAATGCGTCTGTATGGTTGCCTTGGAAAGGCAGCCTGCATTGCAGACAAGCTCCCAGTCATACCAATCCAGTTGGAAGATTCAGAGATAAATAGGGTGATAGGAGGAGTGGCTAAAGAGGGCAAAGTCAGCAAATGAATATTCTCACTCTTTCAACACAAACTTTCACCCACATCCGTCGGTATTTATCCAAGAAGCAGTGACCTCAAGAGTGTCAGGGTCGACGTTCCACTGAGAGATAGTATCAGAATTGAGAAGCTTCCTTTGTCAATGTTGACTCACTATAGCTGATTCAGCTGCCAACGTATATCGATTCAGTGCAGCCCAGTTAGACCAAGCGTGGTAAACATTGGCTGGCGGACTACCGGGAGGGCCTGCTACTGTCAGTGGTCCGGCTAGAGTATGAAGACCATTGTATTTCCAGATTACACTTACTAGGAGTACATGCAGAAAGGGAGTTGTAGCTATTTTGATGACATGGTAAGTGTCTTGTATAGCAGACTCAAGATAACCCTTCACTTACAAAGACGAGTCTGGCCCCAAGTCGGGATTTGTGTTGTGGGTACTCTGAACGGCACATAAGCGTGTGAGGCCACCGAATACCTCAGCATGAACGAAGTCTAGCTGAGAAGTGGCACCTGGCTCAGGTGCAGATATCTGAATCTCCAAAGCGTCCTCCCTAGAGCCATATAAACGATTGTGGTCCAAGGTACTGGAGACATAGCCAAAGGTAGACTCGTCTGGGTTCACAAGACGGATTATGTAGACGGTAGGTGTGCTGGAGCTGGTAGTGGTGGGCTCGCCTGCTGTGGTGGTTGTTGCTTCTCCCTTGGTAGTCGTTTCGGTATTTGAGCTGGGAATAATTGATGTTGAGGTAGCATCGCTGGACACTGAAGCACTTGCGCTCTCTGCATCTTTAGTGAGACCAGTGGTGGTCGCGGTGATTGGCTCAATAAAGGTAGAAGTCGATGCAGAGGTGATCTTTGTACTAAGTTCTGTAGTAAAGGTAGCTGCTGTCGACGAGGGCTGCGCATTCGAAGTTGTAGCGACCTCTATGCCTGAGGTGGACAACCCAATGTTTGCGCTGTTGGTGGCTTCGGGCTGAGTTTCAATGGCCGAAGACGTGATCTTAGAGCAGTCAAGGTCGTACAGGGTATATGGAGACGTCAAGTCTTGTTGGAAACCTTCAGCGACCGGCGACGGGAAGAGAAGACATCTGGCTTTGCTATCCGCGTAGCTCTGGCAGCCAGTAATCACAGAACAAAGCTCCCGACAATCGACCAAACGACATTTCCGACTTCTAGTAAGAAAAGGTTCTGGCTTGTTGCCAATCACGCCACAAGACGGCTTCTCAATGCTGGTGACAACACGAGGGGATAGATCTGAGCGAGAGTTGTCAACTGGCGAGCCTGAAATGAGCGGCAGGCAAACGACTACAAAAGCGAGAAACCGCATCTTGAGGGAGGAATATCGTCACGGGTGTGTTAAAAAGCGGTTTCGGTAATAACAGCTCTTTGAAGGGTTCGAACACTTTTAAGACAGCTGTCAGGAGCATTCAGCTGGTCGCTTAATTTGAGGCTATCGTTTGGTTACTCTAGCGTGTCGATAGTTTCAATTGCTGATGAATGAGGTGTAAGCTTGGCGGCTTGGCCCAATTTCCACATTGTTACTTGGCAGCGGTTGGTTATGCATACATTTAGGCTTTTTAAGTCTGGACCACGTCAAAGGAGGTGCTTGATTTGTTCATGACTCTTGTCCCCAGTATCTCGGCAAGATGCGGCGACAACGTATACCTCAGACTCGCCCTCACCGTCATGTTGAAGTGTTCCCAGGCTTCTTAATTCAGGATTTGAGGTTAAAACTCATCCATCAGTCAACAACAGACTTGGAAGGTTGCTTGATGAATGTGGCAGTTTTTCCTGCTTGCGTTATCGTCCTTGTGCCTCAGGAAGTGAGTGACTGTTGCATCTTTGGGTACAGGTACCAATACCAGTTCATTGTGAAGATCTCAATTTATTCAATTTGTACAAATTCTTCTTTCATGCAAACTTAAGGATCAAGGCAACTTCTTTGCGTTGAGTTTCTTGTCGCCTTTGTTCTCCGTTTCACAAGGTGCAGACTTTGCTATAGCTCGCCCTCTGATTGCACCACTTGTCTCCACTCGCACATGATGCGGATTATGGATCAGCAATGACAGATTTATTGTCAAAACAAGTCGCATGACCAACTCAAGAAAAGTGTCAATCTGCGAATGATTAGAAGAATCCGACAAAAGCGACATCATGGTATTGCATCCCGCAGAGGTTGCCAAACACAACAACGCCAAGTCCTGTTGGCTCATCATTCATGCAGGTAAATCGCTCAGTCGGCACTACATCCACTAATACAGAAACAGAACAAGGTCTACGATCTGACTGACTTTCTTCCAAGTATATATGACCCTGGTCACCTGTATATTTACACTCATACTGATCCCTTCAATAGATCATCCCGGTGGAAAGAAGGTGATCCTGAAAAATGCGGTATGTGTTGCCTCCTCCTCAAAAAGCTCTTGTACCAACTGTTTTAGGGCAAAGACTCTACCGCAGAGTTCGATCTGATTCACTCGAATGACGTTCTTGATAAGTGGCTGGAGCCATCCAAGCACCTGGGTGATATCGATACCAGCGCAGCAAGCATACCCGCGAATGGAACCACCCAGTCCAAAGAACCGGAACAAAATCAAGAGACTGTGATAAGCAAGCCAAAGCTATCACAATGCGTGAACATATCGGATTTCGAGTCTGTAGCACAACAAACTATGAAGAGATCTTCTTGGAACTACTATTCCACGGGGGCTGAGGACGAGTTTGTAAGTCTGGCACTTTACTCAAATCATCCTTGGCAGGATACTTATGAACAACAGACCATCAAAGAGAACAACGCAGCATTTCAACGCATACGGTTTCGACCAAAGGTTCTTGTCAACGTTGAGCATGTGGATATTTCTACCACTATGCTTGGAGCACATACATCCGCTCCAATCTACATAACAGCCACCGCACACGCCAAGCTTGGAGACCCAGGCGGCGAAGTGACGTTGGCGAGAGCAAGCAACAAGCATGATATCATCCAAATGATACCATTGTACTCATCATGTCCTCTTGACGACATCACAAGTGCTAGGGAACCCGATCGCACTCAATGGTATCAGATTTATGTCAAGAAGGATCGGAATGTGACACGCAAGGCCGTTGAGGCCGCCGAGACACGAGGCTGTAAAGCCTTGTGCATCACTGTCGATAATCCACATCTCGGAAGTCGCGAAAAGGTCCTACGCTCGCAACAGAATGAATCTGAAGACGACGAATTTGAAGATGCACCAGCAACAGAGCTGGATCCGTCTCTCATAATGAACTCAACTCTGTCTTGGGATGGCATCCCGTGGTTCCGAGACATCACAAACATGCCTATTGTCCTCAAAGGTGTGCAGCGAGTTGAAGACGTCATAAAGGCAGCAGAATACGGGGTCCATGCTGTGATCCTCTCTAATCATGGCGGACGACAACTCGATTACTCAGAGGCTCCAATTGAGGTCCTTGCAGAGGCTATGCCCATCTTGAGAGAACGAGGCCTCCAAGGAAGAATCGAGGTGTATATTGACGGCGGGGTTCGCCGCGGGTCAGATGTGTTAAAAGCTTTGTGTCTCGGGGCTCGTGGCGTTGGTATCGGTCGCCCATTTCTCTACGCGATGGCTGCCTATGGACAGAAAGGACTTGAGAAAGCGATTCGAATCTACAAAGATGAACTTGAAAGGAATATGCGACTTCTTGGATGCACTTCCATTGATCAGCTTCACCCAGGGCTGGTAAAGGTGCTCGGTGAGGTTCGGGAGAGGCTATAAACGTCTGATATTTGTTGGAATCATGTACTGCAAGCAAGCATTCTAGAGTGACACGATCATGGGGCGCGTTAGAAGTGACAGCGGAATTTCGGAAGACGGATTGATTGCCCAAAAGCCATCGATTATAGTATGTGCATTATCTAATAATATACAGAGTCAAACTTTCTCTAAACCGAAGCCAATACATCCCGTTGCTGCAAGTCTACCGTCACGGTTTTACCAGCCACCACCAGCCTTCTTGAAACCAGGGTACATCTTCTTGTTGTAGTCGAGCCAGTTTGTGCCATTGACACTCAAGTCCTTGTACACGGGACAGTCCATAGCTCCCATGATAGGCTCAAGAGCAGCGAAGAGGACATCAGTTACGGAAGACAAGGTGGCGAAGAGAGATGACAAAGCGTTGGGGGAAACGGTCTTAACAGCGTTGAGAGCAAAGCAGACGAGGTTGTTGCCCTGGAGAAGATTCTTTCCGTTGAGGACTCCACCAGCAAGGTCGTCGAAGTTGATTCCGACAAAGGTGTTGACACCGTTGGTGTTACCGCCGATGCTGACAGGTGTTAGTTGGATTTCATACGGGCTCAATCGCGAGATGACTTACCTGAGGACCTCAGGGTGACTGTGAGTAACAATGTCAAGGGCGTTGGCAGCAATGCCATAGTCGGTGTAGCGGCGGCGGTAGAAGTTCTCGGGAATACGCTCATGGCCAACGACGTAGGTCATGTTATCCTCAGGTCCGTAAACAGAGAAAAAGGCCTTGAGCGTCTCCTTGTCGAGGATACCGTCGTCAGGATGCTCAGCAGAGCGGTTGGCAGCAAGACGAGCCGTGAAAGAGTAAGGGCTAGCACGGACGAGCCAGCCGCTAGCAGGGCCGAACCAAGCGTACGGGTTGGTAGCAATGGTCTGGTGCCAGCGGTTCTTATTGTGCTCGTACAGAACTTCAATGCTGTAGTTGGGGTTCTCGGCGTCCTTTTGCAGGTTATAGAGCTCCATGAAGTAGGTCATGTTCATGTCATTGTTGTCGCCAATGGGGTCGTAGAGATCACCACGAGTAGGGCTGCCGTCAACCTCGAAGAAGGGGTGAGAACCACTGAGACCACGTGGAGTTCCGAAGAGGCCAAGGAGGTTGTTGTTCATGTACTTGGACCAGCCACCCTGAGAGACAGCGACGAGGTTGCCGCCGAGAACAACACCCAAAGTGGTGAGGAGAGAAGACATGTCGGGCGCCATTCCCCAGACCTTACCAACAGCAGTGACATACTGGGTGAATGTAGCAACGCCCTGTTGAAAGATGAGTAACTTTCCATTAGTAGATAAACATGGGAACATACGTTATGAGGGAGGTAACCATGGTTGGCAAGAGTGTTCAATCCTGGGCAGAGTCCTCGAACATCACCAGCCTCAAAGTCGGGTGGGTTGAACTCGTGCTCCCCATGAACTATTGACTTGTTAGCTGGACTCTTGGGATTCCGAACTCTCATCTAGAGACTAACCATCAACCAGTTGCTCCTTGGGGTCAAAGTCGATAACCCTCTTGCCCAGGTTGGTAGGAGCCTGAGACGCAAACTTGCGAATCAGCTCAGGGTCAACACCAAGGTGAGGATTCTTGGCATCACGAGCACCAAACTTGAAAGCATTCAGAGGAATGGGCGTATCGGCATCAAGTTTAGGCAGAGCGGTCGCTTGGTTGGAAAGCAAGGCCGTAGCCAGAGTCGCAAGAGTGAAAGGCTTCATATTATCAACTTCAGCAAACACGATTAGGGTAAAACGAGCGAATGATCTTCAAAAGGAATGAACGAAGTCGGGATTAAAGAGAGAATGCGAATGAGAGTTGACTCATTTGTCATATAGCCTATAAGGTGGAAGTTATGTTTATATACCAGATGCATCGATAAGTTTGATCTTCGCACTATCGCAAAGGCCGTCTTTCCGGAGTGCTAAGGGGCGTTGCATTGCCCATCACAATAGGATGCTACCAAGCTGGTGGGAAGACAGAAAGCTTCTCCTGAGTTGATCGTCCAATGGAGCGAGATGAGTTCGAAATACCATCAGCTGTGGCTGGCTAACCTGACAGGCAGGGGTAAGTAATCCCCAAGTTCTAACCAACTCGTACTTCATATGAACGAACTTGGCGCTTCAAGGTACAGATCGGCAGAAGCCAGGTCATAGCTTTGGAAATTCCTGCAAATTTGATGACGCGGATGCGTTTGTCAAAGTTCCGGTGGACCGAAGCCTTCTAATCACCTTGCCTTACAGGGCCTTACGAGCCTTAGAATCTCTCTGTCGAAAACTTCTTCCCTAGACCGCAAAAGATCGTCGCGAATCTCTCTCTATCGAGTGGGTAAATACAGAGTTGGGATGACACAAGGCTCTATTGAGTTGCATTTCCGCGTAGGGTTGTGCACAATTGAGTACGACAAGCAACCCCGGGCCATAATGAGAAGAATAACCTGCAGGTGCTTGAGTCAAGCTCCAGGGGGTGTGACCCTTACAGGGCTCGCAAATCCTTCACAAACTCTAGCCAAGGTTTTCGTCCCCACGGCAGTGAGTAACAAACGAGCGGGGAAGCAATTCCTAAGCTAAGCGGCAGTTGATGATGACCATAGCCTTTGCTAATCACTCAAGGATGATGTACCCAGCGCCTAACAAGGGTTCTACGTTGCATTCCCAACCGTTGGCTATCTGACGTAGCAGTAGGAGCGGGAAATGGCAGGGATCACAAACTCAGGGAACAAGCCTCCAACGCCTGTTATCTAATCATTTCATCCCTATCTGTGACCAAGGGAAGAGGAAACATGCCCAAAACAAGGATGCATAAACTAACAGAGATGTTGATCTTCAACCGTTGGCTCTTGGATGCTACTGTACCATAGTGTCGGGATATTGGGTCCTCTATGCCGGAAGTTTCATATCCCTGTTAGTCTTTCATTTCTCGTTTTTCGGAAGGGTTGACATCTTCCGGATTGAGCTGCGTAACACTCAATGGTTATGAATGTTGGTTGTTATGCTTTTGAATAACAAAAGAAAGGAATATTTGCCGGAATGCAACATTCAACGGGCAAAGCTTTTCAGTGGCAATTCGACTGATCCACTCGACCCCTCGACACCAGATATTGGGGATTTACCAGTATTATCGGTAGTTGAAAATCTCCAGGGGCTTGGCCGTCGTAATAATTCAGTGTCTTGAGATATAGATAGAGACATAAAAGTCATCTTGCCTGTTGTTGTTCATGTCTTTCTACGTTGATTTCTGAGCTGGCTCTGATACTTCGCTGCGATTCCGTTCAACACAGACTCTACAGCCATGCGTCTCTTGTCGTTTTCCTTCTTCGCAGCGGCCCTGGTCGGGCTCGTTAATGCGGCCAGCTTTACTGAGCTAGCTGCTCAGCTCCCTGACTGCGATGTCAGTGACAGCCTACCACCAACTTTTCAGCTTTGACTAACAGTTAGACCAGATACAATGTGTCACCCAAGCCATACCACAATCACCATGTTCAATGACAAACACAACATGTCTCTGTACCGATCAGACATTTGCAGGTCTGACGCAGGCTTGCGTGCTGAAGAACTGCACAGTCAAGGACTCTCTGAGTAGGTTTACCTGTCATGGTAGCAATGCATGAGCACTGACCAACCCCTTTCTACAGCATTGATGAGAGTTCAGAACCTGGCTTGCGGTGTTCCTGTCAAGAGCCAGCAGATGAAGTTCAGGATCAACGCCCTCGTTGCTTGTATCCTCGCCGAGATTTGTGTCATCTTGAGAATATACTCCAAGCTAAAGATCTTTGGCAAGCTTGGTCCTGATGACTATGCGATTCTCATTGCAGGAGTACGTTTCAGTCCAATCCTTGGTGAAGATTCCCTAACAAAGTGGTATAGTTTGCTACAGTGCCTTACATCTGGCTCGCGTGCAGACTCGCAGATCTTGGCTTCGGGCTAAACATCTGGGACATCACTCCATTTGATCGCCTGTATGAACTGCTGAAGCTCTTCTGGATAGATCAGATCATGTACAGTGTTCACTTGTATAGCACGAAGATCTCGATTCTTTTCTTTCTCCGTGGTATCTTCACTACTTCCGAGTTCAAGAAGTTGACTGTGTCGATCGGCATCTTTGTCTGCTTGTGTGGTGCTGCTACAATGATCACCACTGGACTCCAATGTCTTCCAGCTTCTTACAATTGGACAAGCTGGGATGCCGAGCACAAAGGCCACTGCAACGACCTCAACTCGCAGACTTATGCTTTCGGTGGCATCAACATGGCTTGTGATATCGTCATCCTGGTCTTGCCGATCAATCACATTTGGAAGCTGCAGGTCAAGGGCCGACAGAAGATCCAGCTCTTTGTTATGTTCAGTCTAGGCATTGTGTAAGTTTATACGGCCCCGAATCGTTGCATACAAGCTAACTGTTCGCAGCGTCACGGTGTTTAGTATCATCCGTCTGCCATTCCTGATCTCTTTGGGAAAGACGACTAACCCAACCTGTAAGTGACCAGGATCGAGATGCAACGCGAACACGCTAACACAAATGTCAGGGGAATACGTCGAAGTTACTATCTGGTCTATCTGGGAAACGGAACTCGGCATGGTATGCGCAAGCCTCCCAGCCATCCGCCACCTCTTCAAGCATCTCTGGCCCAATGCCATGGCTACCATTGCCTCCAAGATGAGCTTCTCCAGCACAAACAAAGACTCCACACTGGACAAGAGTGCTGGAAGCTGGGGTGGTAGCCGTGGGGCTCGCTCCAAGACAGATAACAAGGAGTACTATGAGCTTGATGAGCGGAGTCTCATTGGCAAGGGGCCGGATCCTGCCACTAATGTGAGCTCCACAAACGTTCATTCGATGGCGTAGACGCCTGCGACATTGTGGCTTTGTGAAGCGTTTAGATCAATTTTACACTTTCGATGTTGTTTTATTACATTAACTTAATTGTGCCAGCTTTGTGCGGAATATGGGTCACATTTAGATAGGCGCGTTCATTCGTATAGCAAAATTGCTTCCCACGCGACTTTTTTGAGTAACGTTACTGGGATTTAACTTCAAATACCTTGGTGTCGATCCCTTCCTACTGTCGTGTATCATTGACAAGTCGTGAGTGACAGTATCAATATTGTACTGTCTGCTGTCATTGACTGTGTCGTATAATCTTCTTGGCATAGAAAGGTCTCACTGTGAGAAGTCTTTTGTCACCCAACTACATGGATATTCTGGACTTATTCCTGTTGATCTGCGGTTTCTTACAGGTTCGATGTCATCCCCAACCCTGTCCTGTTGGATCCCTGGGATTAACTCCCTGTCAATGATGTCTCACCAAGGCCCGGTCCTTAGGCCCCCAGTGATCGGCATATAAGGAGCCACTAATGCCCGGGGACCGTTGAGACTCTTCCGTCCTTGCGGGCCGTTTAGTATAAAAACCCAATCTCAATGTTGCATCCCCAGGCAGGCATTATCTTGGATGCTCCCTCAACGGCGACACCGAAAATGGCTAGCCAGGATCCAACAAGAAAAACACTACCCAAGTCAAAGTCTGTTCATCGTTTTCATTCAGAAAAGAGGGTCAAGTTTGTTTTAACCTCCTGGATCCAATTTACCAGATATTTGGCCTTACGGGGATTATAGTGACGTGTTCTAGGGGCTCGTTTCGTTTCTTTAATCTATTCAGTGTCAGTTTTTCCAGGAGTTGGGTAACCTGGGTTCACAGTGCTTGATAATACTACAGTAAGTACCGGGTTTGCTGTGATGCAACCTCAGACTCGCCTAATCTAACGTACCCCCGTGACGAATACTACTCCGTTCGTTAGTCACTGTCTCCTATCCGCGTTTACAAAGTTTGCATTATTCATCCTATCTCTTTGGTCTGCATACGCTATGTAACAATACTTATTCATATTTTTTCACTGCATGTACGGAGTAGCACTTGTCTTATTTTCAGGCCCCCAGCAGCATAGTCTCTGACTGTCTCATGGGCTTCCGCTGGCAACACATCACCCTTAGTTGCATCATTGTGTGACCTGAAGTGGCTCGATGAGTCTACTAATATCCGGAAATATGGCAGTGATAGGGTAAACAAATTCTGGGGCATAATCTATACAGTATCCAGGTTCCCATGTTTTGTTCTATGCACAGCTCGCAAAACCCCCATGTTTCAATTCGCCAGCCATCCATCGCCAGGTTCCATGTCCTAACACAGCTCTTCACTAACCAGGGCCTGTTTCACTTGGAGAACTAGTTATCCTGTTATGGAATTTATTGCCTTTAGCAATCTAGGCAATGCTCGTATCGGTGCAGCTCAACTAGTGTGACGATATCTTCCAGGACGTAAGACCCAATTTCCCAAGCCACCCACATTCCGAATGCATTCTTCCCCTGCCCCTTCGTATATCGAAGAAGATCCAAATCTTCCATGTTTCTTGCGCCGCAAGCTTGACTGTCCCGGCCTCCCGGAGAGCTCTGGCAGCGGAGATCTCCTCTACGCACGTGCTAGACTGGCGTCAACGGTCAGGCAGTTTCTTCCGTACCTGGGCTGATCTCCAAGCTCAGGTGAACGGGCTGATAATGCACAGCACTATCTCGGTTGTGCGTGAATCCTCTGTAGATAGGAGGAATCATACACTATTACGTGCTGGTGGGCTGATGGCTAATCACTCGGGTTCCTCGAGTAAATCGTCCGATACTCCGAGAGTCCCATTCAAAGCTGCTATATGACTGTGATAAGGCTGCATTGGACAGCATACTACTGTGTCATCTTACTTGGATTTGCGTGTTGCTGTCCATATGCCCTTGAACTTTCATTCATTTCCGACCCCAAGTTATTGCCATGGTTGCTTCCGAGAAGAAGGCCTTTGAGAGGTCTGCTGGCCTGTCACTCACTCGCTTCTTGAGATTTATTTCCTCAGAATACCGTATTCTGTTCACATTCGTTTTTACCCTCAACCTTATTGGCGTTATTATCTTTCTGTGGCTATGGTTCCTTGATGGCCATGCAGACCCAAATACCTGCGGCCTCGCAACTGCAATAAATCTCGCCGTCAGTATTGTTATTCGAGAGGAACATGTCGTCAACGGCCTATACTATGTCTTCACAGCGTTTCCAAAAACGTCGCCACTCTGGCTGAGGTCACGGATGGGCAAGATCTACCATCTTGGGGGTCTGCATAGCGGTTGTGGAGTGGCAGCTACCTTCTGGTTCATCATGATGTCCATTGAGAAAACCAGCTTTTTCAATAACACTGAGGATCGAGATGCCGCCATGTGGGTTCACATTGTTATCATCTACATGCTGGACTGCCTGCTCATTTCGATGCTGGTCATGTCTTACCCTTCAGTACGAGCAAAGATCCACAATGCTTTTGAAGTTGTTCATCGACTGGCTGGCTGGTCTTCTCTGGCTCTTCTCTGGTGTCTTACGGTTCTCGATGCAACAATCAATACCAAGCCGGGTGATTCACCCGCCGCGGCTGTTTTCTCAAGTGCACCAGTTTGGCTTGTCTTTATCTCAACTTGTTGTGTCATATCAACTTGGCTGAACTGCCGGAAAGTTCAAGTTGTCTCTGAGCGACTATCTTCACACGCTCTTCGGATGTACTTCGACTACACCAATCCTCAACCTGGCACAACCATCCGACTATCATCTCGGCCCTTGCTAGAATGGCACGCCTTTGCAACAGTCAACAACCCAAAGGAAAATGGCTTCTCAGTAGTTATTTCAAATGCCGGGGACTGGACTAAGAACGTCGTCAACGAACCGCCTCGTGAGGTTTGGGTTCGCCGTACACCAACCTGCGGTGTATTGCGTATCGCCCCGATGTTCAACAGTATTGTTCTGGTTGCCACTGGTTCCGGAATTGCACCATGTCTTCCGGTTATTCTTGCACAGCAAACACGGGTAACTCTATTCTGGTCAACTCGAGACCCTCTGGAGACCTACGGTCCAAATATTGCTTCTATCATCCTGGGAATGGGGGATAATGCGCATATTCACAACACTACAACTATGGGTCGACCCAATACTCTTCCAACAGTCCTGGACCTTTACAAAAAGACAGAAAGCGAGGCTGTAGTAGTAATCTCTAATCCAAGACTGACAATCGACTTAGTCCTGGACTTGCAGGCTTTGGGAGTACCAGCTTTTGGTCCAATCTGGGATTCGTAGAGTTCTCAGGCCATGTATACTAGGATTGGATAGAGTTACATCATCAAGTAGAATATTAGATAATACGCCGTTGCTTCCATCTGTTGCTTCACGGCTTGTACAACGGCATTGCGAATCAAAACATTGATATTTTCATCTCAATTCAGTTTCCCACGAACGGCCAAGTGCCGAGTCCCAAACCCCATTTTGAGGAAGGTTTATCATGAGACACCATTGGTTAAGGGAAACTCTCTCAGGTCTATGTGCTGGCACTGCCTCTTTTCAGACGGTCATCCTTTGCGCATCAACGGCAACCTTGTGAAAGCAAGGATAATAGACGGTTAAACATCTTCCTTCAGGTTTCTATAACCTTCCATTACGACGTTACTTCTCACCGCCTTTGGTGTCCTTGGCCAGTATGATTCATCTCATCCTTCGTGATGCAATTCCATATTGCAGATCCCCCCTTCTTACTACTACCTGGCTCCAACGTTCTGGACCCCGGAACCCACAGCCTCAGAAAAGCTTGGGTCAGGCTAATCCGGCAGATGTTACATCGACCAGGTGGATAAGCTTTGCCGGGTGGCCCTCACCTCCATCCTTGCCTAGCCCAGCACTTCATCACAGTCCTCGTACCAAAGATCACTTGGCCGATCATTATTAGTTTGCTGCCTGAAACTCGTAGCCTCGGTGAATTTGAATTTTTCAGGGCTTGTACGTGTTCTCGACTAAACCTTGGAGCGGTGGCGGGCGTACCTATGACGAAAACACGATGGAAGCCCTTGAATAAGTAGTCGAAGGTTCTCACTCAGCTGTCACTGTCTTAGATCTCACTGCTTTCATCTCAATCCCAGTTCTTAGCAAATCTATTATTATTCCCTATAACGATCTTCTCTCTTATCGTCTTCAAAATGACTAGCAGATCTGTCACCATTACCAAGCGCTACAGTGAGCCCATTTCAATGCGACAGAGTTCATTGCAATGCATGCAGGAGAAGCAAGCGACCCATCAGTCTGGTAACGACCCCTGAACCAACAGCACCCACTACAACATGTGACTGACTTGAGGTAGCATACAATGCAGAGACAGAAAGGCCGAACCGCATGAAGAAGCTCGCTTACCATTTTGTCACATTATGCCTCTTCACCAAAAGTGACATGCCCACTTCCACCGGCATCAATACCACGTTCGCCATCGCAGGGATCCTGGCTGGTCCTGGCACCATCAGCAATGCCGACATTGAATGGAAAGATATGGGTAAGGGCATTCTCGTTGCTCTCTACTTCACCTGGCACTTAACCCTCTGCTTCAATCTCGGAAATCAGCGTCAGCCGCAGTCCGTCATTGAGGATGGCGTCAACAAGCCGTGGCGGCCCATTCCAGCTGGCCGCATTTCCCCTGAGCTGACACACAAATGGCAGCTAGTCTCGATTGTCACCCTCCTTGCTCTGTGCTATACTACTCTGGGGGCTTGGCAGGAAACTGCCTTTTACCTCTTCTGTACCTGGCTGTACAATGAGCGTGCTTGGGGTGACAAGAGTTGGTGGCAGCGCGCGCTAATGAATGCCTGTGGTATCACTACCAACCGTGTAGCCACCCTTCGGGTAGCAGTCACCGCCATCCAAGCCAATTCTCATGAGAACTTCGAGTTCACTAACAAGGGTTTGGGCTGGTTCCTCATGTGCGCGTTCCTTGTCTTCACCACAATCCAGGTTCAAGACTTGCGTGATCAAGAGGGCGATAAGTTGATCGACCGCCAGACCTTTCCTCTTATTCTTGGCGATGCACCAACACGCTGGATCACAGCTGTAGCTGTTATGATCTGGTCATTGGTCTGTCCACTTTACTGGGGACTTGGAGTTGTCGGCTGTGCCGTCCCCATCTTGACTGGGGCTATAGTCTCAGCTCATATGCTCATCTGCCGCTCTCGTGAGCGGGACCAAACAAGCTTCCGCCTGGTGGCAGCTTGGTGGGTATCATTGTACTTCCTCCCCATGATGAGTGCGCGTGGGCTATAGGCTTGGCATTTCATGCAACTGAGAGCAAGACTTGCGGACGAAATGGGCATTCCCCAGGATCGGTGATGACTGGTTACACTGTTTTGTGGGATGTTAGGCTGGTGTTCGAACCGAAAGGTCTAGTAAAGGAGAGGCCATGGCTTAGGTACATGCATATTGAGCTTGCATTAAAAAGACTTTAGAATTAGAATTGAAACGAGTGTTGACGAAGACAATACAATCTTCAAGTGCTTTAAAACTAGTCCTTGATCGAGCAGTGAGCCGCCATTCTTCGGTCCAGGGTAGAGATAAAGTGATGATGGTGAGCTTCAGTTGAGTAACCATGGATAAGTATCGATACGATTGGTTGGGTGAGTGTCTAGGCTCATTGGTCACTCAAAGTGGGGTTGTCACGATTCTTGGCTCCGTCTGATCACGACAGCAAGAAACTCTATTTAACCCGCTCAACCTCTTCCAACTTATCCATCAGAATGGGCTTCGCCTGCGACCCTTGCTCTATCAGAAAAATAAAATGTAGCGGAGACACGCCGTGCAAGCAATGCAAGGCCACGTCTCTATCCTGCTCATACGATAGGAAGCGCAAGAAGTCGGGTCCGAAAGGGCCCCGAAAGCGTACCAAAGAGGCCATCCTGCAGGCTCAGAGGTCAGCAAAGCATACAAGACCCGACACTGATCGTGAAACTCGGTCTCAAGACGTGGTTGGAGCTCTTTCATCTACGCAACACAATGGATCGTCGAGTAGTTCGCCAAGTGGCGGCTCCCAGAGTCCTCAGGGCGTCCAGGATATGACGATTATTAGCTATGATGCTCGGATACCGATGTCATCCTTCAGCTACTACTTGAACGTATATCACGACTGTTTATATGTCGTATGGCCTGTCATAGACCACGAAGTGCTTCTCGCCCGCCTCAGCAACCCCGATAACAAGATTGCCTATGCCCTTGCCGCATCAATATGCTCAGCAACTCGAGCTCAGCTTCGCCTTTCCAATGATGATGTAGGCCCTTCAACGTATCAAATGGCATACGAAGCGGAACAATCTCGTCTGATGCTCGATTACTCGAAGCATCAAATCATCGACGGGCTGTTGACATGTTTCTTCCTCCATGTCTTCTACTCCAACACGGGACGAATTACAAAGTCTACACTGCTTCTTCGAGAAGCCATAGCATATGCACACATTCTTGGACTTCACCAAGATCTGTTCTATACTGATTTGGACCATGAAACGATCCAGTATCATCTACGCATTGCGTGGATTTTGTTCATCACAGATAGGTTAGTCCTGAGCCTCCCGCTCTCGCTCTCGCTCTCCCGCAAACCACTAACACACCTCCAGGGCTCACTCCCTTCAACACGATCTACCTCCGACGTTTAAGCTCAGTCCGACACTGCCGGAACTTCATCCACAACAAGACGCAGGGCTTGGCTCAGCATTCTGCAGTTTGTGCAGACTGTTCCAAGCTTTCGACGACGCCTGCCCTCCAGATGTCAGATCCGACCAGGTTGGCTTCTTGGGTGCCATTAGCTCACAATTGAGGGCGCGGCATCCTCTTCCTCTTTGCGACAATGAGATCCAGCGAGCAGACATAGTTGTAACTGACTCTTGGCTGCGCGTCGTGCTATGGAAAGCGGCCATTCCATACGTTGATGCAAACACTGACCCAAATGACCAAGGTCTAAGTGTCTCGTTTCCCACGTCTGTGGCGAGAGATTTACTGGCGAAACTGACCACTCTGTCCTCATGCGCTCTCGAGACCCATGGCCCCGGAATGGTAAGAGTCCACCGCATCTTACTCTCGCCAAATGCTGATCTGGAACAGATGTCGAAATTGTTTGAAGTCGCAAACTCAGTGGCGGACGTCATCATCTGTGCCCCTGACCTCGCAGATGTAGATTCGGCTCATGTTGGCCCTCGGGATATTCTTTGCGCCCTGAGCAGCTTGATCGCCTCGCTGCGAACGACAGCCAACCCGGCGCTTCTTACCCTGTTGCGAGAGAAGATGATGGCCTGTGCATTAGGCCAGGCAGGGCCAGGAAGGCTGTTGCAGATCACGGATGTCCCGGATGAAGATCTACAAGCTGAAGAGATGAATCTAGTAGACTAACTAAAATGCTACATCAACGGCCATAGTTCACAACTAATAGTTATTAAAGTGTGGTGAGTCGTGAATAAGGTTTTAAGCGTAAAGCATAAGGACTCTTTTCAATCCGGTACGGCCTATATCTCAATTTCCGAGTTATGAACAAATCCAACCGCATAACAATCCACGATACTTCTCACACAAAGCTTCAAGGTTTTGGCCAAGTCCCTTTCCAAGTTAATTTCCATGTTACGTCAATTAGACGCCCTCAGATATGCTCCGCTCCCCCCGTCATGCTTTCGGCCTCAACTGATTTGCGCAGAACTCCCCTGGACACTTCGGAGTGAACAGGGTCCGCAGCGATGCCATCAAAGACAACCGCGATTTCCTCCAAAGTTCTGCCCTTTGTTTCGGGGAACAGGAACCATATAGTTGGCAGCATAGCCGTCAGTGTTGCGATGTAGACGAAGTAGAACTTCCACTGGATAGCTTCAAGGGCGATGGGGTTGACATATTCTGGGAGTAAATATTAGCAGCAATCTTTTAGTGTTCTTAGAGATAGCATACGGTTGAAGAAGCCAGCGGCGAACACAACAGTCAAGTTGATACTGAGTCCCTTGGACCTCAGGTCGAACGGCAGGATCTCGACGGGGTAAGCGATTGATAAAGGCGTGAAGGCAATGTCGTAGAAGCCAAAGAAGATAAACAGGAACGCAACCACGCAATATCCTGCGGCTTTGGTACCGTGCTCGGCGAAAACGGCCGAGAGGGCTGTGACTATGATGAAACTGGCCAGCATGCCACTGGTTGACAGAAGCCACAGTGGTCGACGACCATATCGTTCGGCGGCCATGGCTCCCATGGCAGCTAGAATGGCGTTCCACACTTGGAGGCCAAGGTTGATACCAGCTTGTGAGACAGCGTTTGTGACTCCGACGCTCGTCAGGATCGGTGCAAGGTAATAGGAGACAATGCCTAGTTCGAATCAGTAAACAGACTTCAGTTGTTCCCTTAGATCACCTACCGTTTCCAGCCCACTGAATCATGAAGCCGACCAACACACAGATCAATAGTCTGTGGCGGTTTCCTTTGGTCTTGAAGAATGACATGAATCCGATATTCTTCTCTGCTTCGCGCTCTTGATCGATAACCGTGCAGATCTCCTTGAACTCAAAGTGAACAAGCTCATCCTCGGTATCACCATTGGCATGATACTTGACAAGCATTGCGAGAGCTTCATCACGTCTGTTCTTGGAGATCAACCATCGAGGGGATTCGGGGATAAAGGTGAGACCGATGAGTTGAAGGGCTGGGAAGAACGCCTGGAACAAGACGGGTAATCTCCAGCTCCAGCTTCCGCTCATGTGCAGTGTTCCGATAGTAACGACAGCTGAGAGAATGGCGCCCCAGAACCAGATGGCTTGGAACATGTTGGTGACATTGGCGCGGTGTCTCGGGTGAGCGATCTCGGTGGTCAGAGGTGGTGCCGACGTTTGTGCGAAGCCCAGGCCGATACCTAGCATGATCTTAGTGCCCAGGAATGCCCATGGACCATTCGTAGAAGCTTGGATGATAGCTGCTGCGATCATGATGGAAGAGCCCAAGGCGATGGTGAAGCGGCGGCCCATCCAATCACTGACGTATGCAGCTGGGATGAAGGCTGGCAGGCCTCCCAAGCTGATACCAGCTATGATCAGGCCAAGAATACTTGTGCTGACGTCTCCGATGTTGTCGTGCCCTGAGAAATGTCAGATGGTGCTTGTGGAGAAGCATAACAACTTACATTGTTTGATGGTCAAAAGTCCATTCATAAGACTTCCGTCGAATCTGGCAATGGCTCAGCACATTTTCTCGCATTACAGAGGCGAGGAAGAAACATACCCGTTGGCAGCAGCCGATGCGAACATGAACCCAATGCCGATGTTGAGCTTTCTCAAGCCAGCATCGTGCATCCAGTTATCGTTCGTGTTATTCTTGTATCGCTTGTAGACAGCATTGCCTGGATTGGTATCTTTGGAGGATATGACAGCCATGATGGCGCCCGGTAGTGGTCGATTCGGTGTTCTTGACGAATACGTAAAGGGATAAAGAGATTTGGGGTGATTGGGATCAGGGTTGCTGATTGTCTGGGTGCCTAGAGTATAAAGGAAGGTTTTTCTGATCTGACTGCTTGACTTTTCTCTGTGAGTGAAGCCGGCTTAGATAGGGATTCTGGATACTTACCGGGAGCAGTGCTGGTCTTATATATGTGTTTTCCGAGTTGAAGCATCACCATAGACCAAGCCACTTAACCGTCAGCCCATACGTGACTGATGACCCTCGGCATTCGGATCATGAGAAAATCTTTAAGGTCTGGAATAAACTAACAGGGAAAATCACCCCATGGAGGTCAGATGCTGTTCCCCAGCTTTCCTCCACAAAACCCGATGAATTCTCTGGTTCTCAATCTGGGGTTGAGCTACAACTGATCTGATTGGCGGAAAGAATATCGGCAAGATTACTGACTCGATTTGTTGCCCTCGCTAAGTGGGTCCGCGATGTCGGAAAGATTCTCGGGAGGTTTTGAGGGAGGATTCTCGGAAGAAATAGCATGAGACAGCGCATGTTGGACACATCATGTGTTCCTCTGCGGGCAGATTCTCGGCGATGGCGGCGAAATCCCCGTCGTGGCTTTCTTCGCCCATGTTCAAATAGTCTCTGTCATTCCACCATGGGCTCTCAATCATCTTCATCCACACAAGCACAATCATTAGCCATGCCCTCTGCAACACAAGACATCTCCGGCCCGGTCAGCGAGGCTTGGTGGAAGGAGGCTTCTGTCTACCAGATCTACCCTTCATCCTTCAAGGACACAAATGGAGATGGCATCGGTGACATTCCTGGTGTGATTGAGAAGCTAGACTACTTCAAGAACCTAGGTGTTGACATCGTTTGGCTTTGCCCCGTTTACCCGTCGCCTCAGGTTGACATGGGTTACGATGTAGCCGACTACTGCGATATTGACCCGCAGTATGGGACCATAGCCGACGTCGAGCGACTCATAGAGGGTCTGCATTCGAGAGGTCTGAAGCTACTGATGGACCTTGTGGTCAATCACACCTCAGACAAGGTTAGACAACATTCACAATGGAATGAGCTTTTGCTAACATCTTTCACAGCACAAATGGTTCCAAGAGTCCAAGTCATCGAAAGATAGCTCTTACCGAGATTGGTATATCTGGCGAAAGCCTAGATACGATGAGAATGGAGAGCGGCAGCCACCTAACAACTGGCTCTCCTATTTCGGAGGTACGTGTTCTTGAACGGTCTTGGGTCTTCTCGCGCTGACATTAAATTCTACACAGGAAGTGCATGGGAATACGACTCTGCCTCTGATGAGTACTATCTCCATCTTTTCGCCAAAGAACAACCCGACCTCAACTGGGAGCATGCTCCCGTGCGCGAGGCGGTGCATGATATCATCCGTTTCTGGCTGGACAAAGGTGTCGATGGATTTCGGTATGTCCCTTCTTCTCAAAGCTTTAAAGCACACAACTAACCCAGTAGAATGGACGTGATCAACTTCATCAGCAAACAAGACGGCCTCCCCGACGCCACCGTCAAGATTCCTGGAGCCAAGTACCAGTGGGGCGATGAGCATTACGCCTGCGGTCCCCGACTACACGAGTATCTTCAGGATATCGGCAAGATCCTCAAAGAGTACAACGCCTTCTCCGTTGGAGAAATGCCGGCGGTCCAAGATCCCAAGGAAGTCATCAAGAGTGTTGGCGAAAGCCGTGGTGAGCTCAACATGATCTTTAACTTTGAGATGTAAGTCAATATCAGGCCAGACAAATACTTATATGCTGACGTTATTCAGTGTTGATATGGATCATGGCAAGGGAGGAAAGTTCACACCACACAAATGGGAAATGCAAGACCTGAAGGGGATTGTCAATAAGTGGCAGACTTTCATGTACAAGAACAAAGGTTGGAACGCATTATACCTCGAGAACCACGATCAGGCAAGGACAGTGTCGAGGTGGGCCTCCGATAAGCCCGCCTACCGAGCGCTGTCGGCCAAGATGCTGTCTACGTTCCTATGCTTTCAGAGCGGTACGGTGTTTGTATACCAGGGACAGGAATTGGGCATGGCCAACATGCCGGCGGACTGGGAGATGACTGAGCATCGAGACCTGGAAACATTGAACCACTGGGAGGAGTAAGGGCTCTCTTTTCCCGTGATGGTCGACAAGTGGCTAACTTGTGTTTAGGTTAAAGCAGACAGCGGGCTCTGATGCGGCAGTCCTGGAGATCGCGCGTAAGGAATACCAACTCAAATCTCGCGACCATGCGCGAACACCAGTACAGGTAAGCACAGACGCTTGTAGATTCATGAGACCGTCTGACATGATACCAGTGGGACTCCTCACCGAATGCGGGCTTCTCGACAGCAACACCATGGATCCGAGTAAACGACGACTATAAAGAGTGGAACGCCGCAGCTCAGGTCGCCAAGCCAGATAGTGTGTTTGAGCACTGGAAGTCTGCACTTGCGCTTCGAAAAGAGCTCAAGGACATCATCGTCTATGGAGACTTTGAGCTTCTTGACGATGAGAACGATGATATTTTTGCGTATGCGCGGTCGAACGGAGCACAGAAGGTTGTCGTTGTCTGTAACTTCCGAGACCATGAGATTTCTTGGTCTCCTCCGGTGGATTTACGGTCGGGCAAGGTTTTGCTGGCAAACAGGCCGGAAGTTGATCTGTCACAGAAGACAGTTAGTCTCCGTCCCTTTGAGGCGTTTGTTTGTCAATTGCATTAGAATAGATATCTAGACCTAGACTCAATAAATGTTTCCAAGACTTGGTGTTTAAGAAATAAAAGAACGCAGTCAATGAAGCCACAGAAAATGAAACTATCCGTCTCGCTTGAGCGAATTGGGAGTCGTGTATGACAGATCCGTTGCTTCAAATGATTGTGCGAAAAAGTTGAAAGTGATATAAATGACTATTCGCGACTCAGCTGGCACCAATAGCTATTCCTCCGCTTCGGAGATCCTCCCCGAATAGCTCAGCTGGAAGAGCGTTCGGCTGTAACTGTTAACTGACACCGAAAGGTCACTTGTTCGATCCAGGTTTCGGGGAAACATCTTTTTGACATTTTTGATCACAGCAATAACTGGAGGACGGTTTTTGTGTAATGCTAATCGATTATTAAAGCCATTAATAATAACTGTCACTACTCGTATGTTTTTGTTTTATTTTATGTGACTTGATTGAGTGGGAGAGTTTGACATCCGTGACAGTACCTCATCGCTGGACCGATGTTTCCCCGTATTGGATATTCACGAATCCCCTCCTCGCCTACTCTGTAACGCGTTGTGCATCTCACGGTAGCATATCTCTATGATGACCGTGGGAACGTCTCAACAAGCACAGCAAAGATGCAATGCGCTACGCAGCAATTTGAGGCTCCCCCCGCCCTTTTGGTTTCACAAAACTCTGTGAAGCTGTGCTGCTGACGTCATTGTTTCCGCGCTGTGCCAGATCATTTTGCTAAACCTCGACCTCCAAAGCAGAGGCGCTCTTCCTGGTTATCGGGGTGTCCTTCGCAAATGCTACTATTTGCTGTTCGATTCTTGACATCCATTTACTTCGCGTACTTGGTTACGCGACGATGGCTCTCTTGTCGCTTGCCGGTTGTTAGCACTGCCGCGAAGATGCTCATGATGCCCTCAGAACTGGCGGACATCTCGCGCCTCTTCCGATTACTTCATAGCGGCTTGAGCAATCGATCGCCTGAACCAGTGTTCGGCTCCTCAGCAAAATGCAATCTTTAAACGAGCAAACACCAGAGGTACAGGTGACTGCCGTTTGCTTTGGTCCGCCCGCATCGCTTTTGCGTTTGCACTCGCCCACTTACTTTGGCCATAGTGTTTGTGCCATTACCTTCGCTCTGGTATCGCCGCGTCTGAAGCATAGGACGTCCGCTTATAGATCCCCGCGCTTCCAACCGACGTTGCCTCGTGCTCAGCCCTTCGAAGCGACGAAAGATCACGGCGGAACCTTGACACCGGCCGTTCGGGGATGCAGCGATGCCTAAATCTCAAGCGAAGAAGAATGCTTGTCCGAAGGGCCTTGATACTTCGAAGCCAAACGTAAAAGCAGGAACACCAGCCCCGTACGAGTTCAGTGGGCGTGACTCGATCAACATCAGCTCGTTGGACCTTGCGCAAGTTCAGGAATCGCTGGAGCACTCCGATGTGTCTTCGATGCAACCGCAGCTCAAGTCGCCCAGACAATGCCCTCGTGAACTTAACCACCCCATGCACTGGCAGCTCTCACAGCATGAATTCTTGATTGCGCGCCACAAGGCTTTGAGGTCGTCAGGTAAGACCTCTTTAGAACTCTTCGCAACAATCGCTGACACCTCCAGTGCCTTCTCATCCGCCCACGTTACCTGCCCTCGAACCAACTTCGAAAACTCCCGAAACCCTTCCGCTCCATGATACAGCCAGCGATTCACGTCCCCCGTCACCCGGCGAGAGCTCGACGGCTTCTACGAAACCTCCCCTCCCAGAAATCCGCGTATCCCCTCCCGAAGAACTGAACGAAACCCCCCGTCAAGCGCGCCCTCCGATCGAAGACCCCGCCTACCCTTGGGCGGAAGAAGAGCTTCAAGCTCTGGTGGAGATGCGAAATGAACAACGTCGCTTGCATCAAGAAACCCTCGATGCGATGGGGCGAATGGCCTACTGGTCCTTCAGAGCACAACGTGCTGCGAATCGAGTCAAGAAGACAATGTGTGAACTCAGGAGCTACATGGATGAGGTTCTGGCTGAGCAGGAGGGTGCACAAGGCCATGAGGAAAACGGATACGCTATCTTGCCTCTATCTTTAACGAAGTGAATTCGTTGAAAGATGGATCATGGCAATGATAGGGTTTGGCCCAGAGAGTCCTGGCAGGCTTTACTACATAAGTAGATCAGTATAATCACGATTAATCGTAATTTATTCCCCGTGCCACTGGACTTCCACTTGGTGAACTTTTCTTGGACTGCAAGACTGAAGATAGCGCTTGTGACGAAATTCCTTAGGTGCACGAGTATTCCTACGAAGAAAGCCGAAAGCAGAGAACAAGCCGACACAACTTAAACGGCATTCATGACGCCGTTATTATTTTGGCCCAACTTCATATCAATTTAATTAAACCCATTCTGATATCTTCACAGCTGGATCGCGCTTCTGTAGCATCATGACATCGACTTTCGAGGTTGCTATAGGGTGGGGTACAGCTGTCGACGCTTTGAATCCAACACACCGAAACGAGCTCTCATACAAGTTTGCAATTGTCTTGTTGACCGTGCAACACGGATTACATTAATTATCATCCAACTACAGAGTATAGAGCAGCTTTTTCTTTATTTTAGGCTCATGTTTGCGCGTTGATGGGCACCATTGATCCTGCAGCCTGTTGCGCCTCTTCAGTACGCGATTTTTCCAGCATTGACACCAAAACAAACCATACAGCGACTTCGCAACCGGGACAGGCTCCATGCGACCGACAAAATCAGACGGCAGATACGAGATGCAAGATACGCATCTGCAAATCGGTGATACCAAGATCGTCTTCATGTGATGTCCGCCATGCAATGCCGGCTGAGGTACCCGGAGTAATCGAGCGGTGGCATTCGGACATGGTACCTTTTACAGACGCGATGCTCTACACAGCAGACAAGAGTGTCGGATGGGCATACACGATTGACCTGCAATTCGCCTGCATTTGCTTCTATCCCATAATGATTTTGCGCAGCCTGAGGTGACGCGTCGACATCTCATTTGTCGCGATATCTTGGTTGTGCGACATGCAACACCCACTCCATTTTCCAACCACCTGCAGCGAGCAAACGGGCAGCGCACATGCCCAATCGATGTCGCAATGGATGGTCCAACAAATCCACATACACAAGCAATGACTTCTAGCTGTCGCGGCGTTTTTGTGAATGCGGGAAGGGAAATTTACATCGTGAGGTGCGCAAGAAAACAGGCGACTGCCTTCACGTTCCAATCCAGGACCGTGCCTTGTTCTCACGGGGCACTACACGATATGAGATCCGGCAGCAACACTCAGACTGGACCTGGGCCCGACCCGCGTGTGTAAATTGTATTACAAGCCAGCTCCATACATGTTCTTGTATGTGACAATGACACCAAAAATGCGTGACTGGTGTTGACGCTGGCCATCGGGATCGTGGTCGAGAGGTTGGTTGAGGTCTATGTCTAGGTAGCATGTGTGATGGTCTAGGTTCTCTCTGCTGGAATAAGCTTACAGCCACAAATCTTAACTGCAAATAACACTTCTAGCCCATAACTTAGATATCGATACCACGATGACTGACTAATGGCTATAGCATAAAGCTGATATGATAAGAACTTAAATTATGACTCCTTGGCTGGCCTTAGAGGTTTATAAGAGGCTCTAATCCCTTGGCTAAGAAAGGTTAGCTTAATACTATAAATACCCTGGATCTTTAAGATGGCGGCTCCTGCACTAATAAGACTAGTCTGAGGGGAACTTCTAGGTATGGTGTATAATTAGAATTGTTGAGAAATACTGATGTATGAGAAAAGCTTGACCTGAAGAAAGTTTTGTGATGATATGTATGTTGGTGCTACTGGGGCTGAGAGAAGGTTTAGGGTAATTGGAAGGTGGTAGTAGTATTGAGTTTATGAGTTAGTAATAAAGTTAAAAAATACACTTCTGTTGCACTTCGGGTTTAACATAATGATGTGTGATGGTCATTACAACACGACGCTGAGGTGTCAGTACCCGGCGTTACACTCAACGCGACATGGATGAGCAATAGAGGGTTACACTTGTTTGCCAGCCAAGACGGTACACACGCCTTGATTCACGATTTCTCTGCGGCCCCCCAAGCCACGCTGGCCATAACGTGGGGAGTTCCCTGTCGCGTACCTGGAGATCGTAAGATCACCAAGACTCCCGACTACAGAGTATGCGCTTCACCAATTCCAACAAATCGAGTCGCTTTTCTTTACCTTTATTCCTTATTCCTTATTGAGTTTTTGTCCATCTTCTTGCGGCTTCGAAATCCCTGCTTCGTCTCAATCCCGATGCGCGCACACAGAGCCTTGCCAATTTACTGCAGCGCCGCAGCAACCAGCCGTCAAACGGATGCCGTCCCGAGCCAGCAACGCACTTTTTTCCTGCGCAGACAAGAGCAGCTCCCCGAGCGAAAACATGCTACGAACAATCTGGACGCGATGATGCATACAGGGCGGGGAGACTGGTGAAATGAGAGTGACAGGAGTCAGCATGGCATTTGTTGTTCATGGTCAACAGCCTCTCCCTAGCATCATCGTCAATACACGGTCGCGATCTCGCTTTCTGTCTTATGCCCTTCGAAAATTGATCACCAAGTTCAAGTAACTAGTCAGTCACCATGGAAGGCGCTTCCAATGCCCCCGAGAGTTCGTCGCGACCGGAGAACACACCTACATCGTCACAACCCAGAAATCGACCGTCGAATAGTGCAGCTGGTAGCAGCTCCGGACATAGCGAAATGAACAGATTGCTTGACGACTTCGCAGACGATCTTATACATCGCGGCGGTAATGGTGTGTTGAGCCTGGGCGTTCCCCATCGACCGTGGATGATGATTGGGACCATGTTCAAGAGTTACTCACTTTTGACACCAGGACAACTCTCTCGGGAGAATTCCCTTACGACCAGTGCGCGGAGAGGAGCGACACAAACACCACCAGCACAGTCTGCCAGTAAGTACTGCTGCCACTACCACTGCATCTGCATCTGTGTCCCTTTCTCAAAATACGCTCGTCGCTCATCGAAATACAATATGCTAACGGCTCGCAATTTAAGATCTAGGTTGGAAATACCCTGGCGGTCGGGAGGCGACTGGTGATTTCCTCCTCTGTGTTGCACATAGAGAGATGGACCGTCGACGCGAGTCACAGCCGAACCCGACATATATCTCGGAAGAGCGATTTCCCATTGAGGAATTCCTGGGGTGGAGGATATACGATGATGATAGTGTGGTGATCAATGTGAGATGGGCAGATGGCAGCCCTGATACTGAGGAGCCTGAAGAGATCATGCACATCGACTGTGCCCAGACGCTATTGAACTTCTGGAGACGGCAGGGTGGTCGCGGTCCGGCAACTGGCTTACGAGAAAACCGAATACTAAGGGTTCTCAAAAGCAGGGAGTCCAGGAAAGACAAGGGCAGTGAGTTACTGCTCTGTCAATGGATTGGGCTCCCAGCAAGTGACCGCTACACCACTTGGATGTCTGAGGAAGAGGTCCAAGATAGGGCCCTGGGTCAATGGTTAGAATTCAAGACTGGGGTTAATAATATCTTTGGTTGAGATATTGGGAAACTGCACAATCATGGGCCTATTGTCTACTCGTCGACAGACTTCTCGATCTCTCTTTGGTTCGCATTAATTGGGCTGTTGGTTCTTTGATGCGCGGTCGGTTTGAGACGGTTGAACGGTGGAGCTGTTACTTAATGTTATGGGGGACGCTTCCAGGCGTATCGCTTCTTCGGTCGCACCACTTATTACACTTTCTTACCTGTTTGCGAAAATTACAAAAATAGTCGCAAACGAACAATCAATTGGCAAGTCATTGGTCCCTCCATTGTAAAACCCCGTATCTTGATGGATCTGATGTCCATTGCTAGGGCGGATGTTGCAATTTCCGACTGATCGACAACTACCGGGGCCCGCTAAGTCCCCTGTAAATGGTTCGAAATAAGTCAAGTCCCCTGACGAATGCCCTGATGCCCAGTGTAATGACTCGTCAGCGCCCAACGGTCGATGGTTATGCTTATCGACCGTTTCACCACTTGGCGCGATGCTCCCAAGACTTTGCTTTTGCTTCACTCCATTTTTACGATGAGTTACACGTCGTTTTTGTTATCTTGCATCAAACAAACATGATCATGTGGCTGCCGCGTGCGTGACGGGCATCTTCCCTACTGAGATGTCTCTGCATTTCTTGCTCGCCTCACCGACCTGCAGTCTGCAGACGCAACCGTTACGGCAATAAGCAAGATGATCACCGCGGACCAAGTCTAGGAAGCAGGAAGCCCGGGCCGTTCCTTGTCAATTCTCGCTGGCGTGAAACCTAACGTTAGCACGAGCCGTTGCGAGGCTTCGAAGCCGTTTCGCTATCAACAGTCCCTTTTAGAAAAGCCTCTCTCCTCATTCGCGAGCCCCCGGCATTTGCGTTGCACTTTTTCTGCGGAGATCATGGACGATCTGTGAAAAAAATTACCGCAGAAATGGTATCCCTGCCTGCAGGAAAACGTCCTTTAGGTACTGTACTGTAACCCTTGATCCCCGCTTACTTCGGCTCTTGTGATGCAGACCAGAGTTTTACCGCGCTCGTACTTCGTCTTATAGGCTTGAGCAAACAAGGTTTGAAGCATTAGGCCATCCTTCACAGTCCAAATGGAGCATTCTACCCCGTTGGAATACACCGTCGACGTTGCAACCTTTGACTGACTCGCAGCGATGCGATAGTCAAAGGTCCCTCTGTCTGACCCACGCTTGTGCCGCTTTGTGTTGAAGATAGCCAACAGATGTTTCATTGCAGAAGCTTACGCAGCATGTGAGGATGCTCTTTGGGACTTGGTGTTTTGCTGTGCAGATCCCTCGTATATAGAGCTTCCCCTCATCTCCTCTCTTCTCGCTGGGCTGTACTGTCTCTAGCCGCTGTATCTGCCATCATGGGCCTCCTCTTGCTTCCAGCTGTGGTTCTAGCCGCACTTGTCGTGTATTACGTGCTCTTTCCCAAGAAGAAGACTGGTCTTGACCTCCCTCCTGGTCCCAAGCCTCTCCCCATTGTTGGTAATGTCTTCGATCTTCCGCCGGCTGGAACGGCTGAGTATAAGCACTGGGCCAAGTTCAAGGATCTTTATGGACCCATCAGCTCTATCAATGTCCTTGGAACTCCCCTCGTTGTCTTGAATGACCGAGAGGCTCTTCACGACTTATTGGAAAAGCGGTCCACCAAGACTTCATCCAGACCTTGGTCACCTTTCGCAAGTGAGCTATGCGGGTACAGCGTATTCCTTCCTGTCATTCCCTATGGAAACAAGTTTCGATACTTCCGTAAGCTGGTGCACCAGCAGATGGGCACCAAGTTGATCTGCTCCGAATTCCGCGACACTCAGGATCTGGAGTCACTTCGGTTCCTTGTGAGGACGATTGAAAGACCTGAGGAGTTCCAGAAACATATCAAGACGTAAGTTCGGCCACAAGCAGTAGAGCAAGCCTGTCCCAGCGAAGCATTGGCTGACCACCTTCACAATAGTGAAGCCAGCGCGATCATCTTGCGAATCATCTACGGATACAACATTGAGCCCAAGAAAGTCGATCCTCTCGTCAGCCTGATCGAGAAAATGATGATCAACTTCTCCGACGCCTTTGTCCCTCTGTCCTGGGCTGTCGACATCGTCCCCAGCCTCGCCCGCCTCCCAGATTGGTTCCCCGGAACTTCTTTCAAGAAGACTGCCAGAGAGTGGCGCAATACCACCGACCAAGCACTGAACACCCCTTACAACTTTGTCATGGATCAGATGGCTAGTGGAACAAACCGACCATCATACGTGTCTCAGCTCATGAGCAGCAAGTCATTCAAGAACGACAATGGTACTGGCGAGCCTACTAAGGAGGATATCGAAGCTGTCAAGGCTACTGCGACTATCATGTATGGCGGTGGTGCTGACACTACCGTCTCGACTATCAGCAGCTTCGTCCTTGCCATGATTGCTTTCCCCGACGTTCAGAAGAAGGCCCAAGCTGAGATCGATAGCGTCACTGGAGGGGAGAGACTGCCGACCTTTGAGGATCAGGACCGCATGCCTTACATCAACGCCCTCTGCAAGGAGGCTCTTCGATGGATGCCTGTCGTTCCTACCACGACAACCCACGTTACTGAGGAAGAGATTGAGTACCGAGGATATCGAATCCCCAAGGGCACATACCTCATCCCCTCAACGTGGTGGATTCTCCATGACCCCGAAATCTACGCCAACCCTGATGCCTTCGACCCTGAGCGCTTCATCTCGCCCCGAGATGAGCCTGACCCCAGTGACTTCGCTTTCGGCTATGGTCGCAGAATCTGCCCTGGTCGATACCTGGCTGAGGATAGTGTCTTCATGACGGTTGCTCGATTGTTGGCGGTGTTTGATATGCGCAAGGCTGTTGATGAGAATGGAAAGGAGATTGACGTCGTGATTGATGGCACACCGGGTTTGATTAGCCACCCTGTTGAGTACGCCTACAGCATTACACCAAGAAGCGCCAAGCATGTTGAGATGGTTCGGGCTGCGGAGAGGGTACATCCTTGGGAGGAGAGTGACTCTAGTCTATTGAAGAAGGATTCTCCTGTTTGAGTTCATGTAGCTAAGAATAAGAAACCTTTGAACTCAACCAAGAAGACTCAGCAATCAGTGTAATGTGTCGACGTGACGTGGTGTTCACAGTCGTCAACGATGAGCCAGACTTGCCTGAAAGTTCCAATACTGTTATTCAAGAACATCAATCGAGCTACTCTGAGCCAGTGGCCCTTGCAAGAAGGTACACTGGAAAAGAATCGATGAGAGTGGGCGTAGCTGATCAGATATGCCACTAGACCTTGAATCAGCCATACTAGTGTCCATGATGTTGTGAGTAGAACCACATAGTAATCTGTATCAGTGTTGATATGCTACGTGAATGCTGAAGGGAAAGCCGCGAAAGATTGCTATAATTGCAGGTCAACGTCGCCCAATCTTCAGACCAACAGGACAAACTGCACACTGCAAGAACAACACAAACACACATCATATCACTTGAAAATCCGGCAAGCATCTCAACTGCCCACCAAACAACTTGATCCTTCAATATTTCAACCACTAAACCATTCACCATGTGTATCAAAGTTGTCGATTATGGAAAATGCAGCGAATGCCCCGACCGAGTTAAGTGGAAAACTCCGCCAACACTCACTCAGTGCCAGTTGAACAAGGACGGAAAGCCGTGCCAGACAATCGAGCGAGCCCGAGACAACCCTGTTATTTGCGACGAGTGCCAGGACGAGAAAAACGACGAAGTATATGGGTATGGGTCAACGCCTCACCCCAACCCTTCCCAGTGATGGCCTATCTTGGATAGGAGAAGGCGTTCTTAGGCGGAGGGAGTTGCTAGAGCTAGGCTTGCCCGAGAGAGAGACGCTATAGAAGGGGCATTGAGCCAGTTATTTGGAACCTTCTGAAATTTACCTTTTTAAATCGGCATTGCTTGAGCTAACAAGTGAAACCATGCTGCCGTGCGCAATTATGTCAATATGCTGTTGACTGTCGTATGACTGTAATTTATTCCAGAAGTCGGCTTGTAAATTAAAATAACCATTAACTAGTAGAGGTCTAGGTAAGATCCATGATATCACTGCAACCAAGAAGTGTTGTTTGTTGGCAATCACGGCTTGACAAAGCGATACTTGATGTATGGAATCCAGCCCTTGGGCATATCAATCTTCTGAGCAGTGAAAGTGCAGGGGCTGAAGACAGGCCAAGTGTGATCTTTTGAGAACCCAGCCTCGGTGAATGTCTTTGTGACTTCCTTCCTGCAAGGATATTTGAACTCAAGATTGTACCAGCGATCATACGAAGCAGTTCCCCACTCGACCACCATCCTGTTACCTCTGAGAGGAAACTTGAGGAAGTCATTGTCGAAAGCATCGATCGCATTAATGAGGGTAGTGAGGGAACCTTGAAGTTCTTTCTTTAGGTGGCCCTGAATCTGGATGAAGCCATCACGAACTTTGCGTGAAGCCGCAGTCTTGGAGAGCTCCGCGTTGTTCTTCCAGTTCTGAGTAAGCTGAGCGTTGATCTTCTTCAAGACATCACGAGATCTCGACTCGTGCTTGGTCAGGAGGATGAGAGGAGTAAGGTTTCTCTTGATGTCGTTGGCATACATGCTGATTTCAGAAGTGACAGTACCGTAGCCATGCATGATGCCGCGAAGCGTGTCGAATCTCCCATCATCCATAATATCAACAAGGTTATTAGGGATAAGATACTGTGTATCAAGCTTGTAGGCAAACTGGATGTTGCCCAAGAAGTTGTAATAGATGAACTTGCGCTTCTCGTCGGCAGAGTTAGCAGCGGCGATGATGTTGTTGAGATCCTTGACTGCTTTGAGAGCGGCAGACACTGTGGAAGTTAGCAATGAAAAGTCACGCAGAGGAATAGTCACTGACCATTGTTGAGGTATGTAGAAGCGGTCTTGCCGGAGCAGGCGTTCTTCTGACAGATACTCTTCTTGATCGAGTCGACCTTGGTTTGAACAGTCTTGGCGCGCGTTTGGACAGTGGTTGCAGCATTCTTGATAGCCATGATTCGGTTCTTGTAGGGTGTAGCAAAGGTCTTTTCCCAGTCGGCGAGCATCCTTGACATCTGGCCGTTCTTGATCTCAGTGCCCTTTGGAATCCAGTCACGAAACCATTCCAAGACGGAATCGAGTTTGTCTCCGGAGCATCCACCAGCATCGCATTTACTAAGGCGCTCGACAAGATCGAAGTAACTCTTCGTGTTGATCTATAGTCTCTTTAGTTACTAGCTCAAGCTTAGGCGAGGGATAAAGGACGACGTACTTCTGCTGCCTTCTGTACTACCCATCCATCTTTGTTGGCAAGTTGGTTGGAAAGAACAGTGCTCCTGGTACTCCCATACTTGAAGCCGCGATTGGCGAATTCCTGTTTGTGGCTTTAGCATGCAACGGATGAGATGACGATGGAGGAAGACCAACCTCTTCAGCGCTGTTCGCAGTAGCCAGAGCAATCCATTTGGCGCCCTTCAGTTTACCGTCCACCCATACAGCGCGCTCTGTCTTGACTTCTTTGATAGCTCGGGGCGCCTCTCTACAGTAAGCTGTGTAGCCGCCGACGAAGCCATCATTGCCCATGGCATCGTCGATAAGGTCGCAGATGTTACGGTTGTTGGTCAAGATTTGAACGCCACAGGGGCTAGTGTCGAAGCATGTTGTGATAGGCTCTGAGCCGTATGGGATCTGGAAGTACTGGTCACAGCCGTAGGTTCCTTCGGTGGATTTACAGATGGCGTCGAGACTTTGACCAGGACCAGCAAGGACTCTGGGCAAAAGTGACGACGCCAGGAATGGGAGGGAGTGATAGCGGCGCATCGTTGATTGCAATTAAGAAAGTTGTTTTGATCTCAGAAACACAGACGAACCATGATCGGAATTTCGGTGGGAAATAAACAGTTAAGATTGACGACCCCTGGCTCAGTAGCGCATGATGCATTTTCAGCTCCAAACACCAACTTTGATTAGTGACATTCAGCCCTGGCAGTCTAACGCGCCGCCACAACTACTAATTCATTCCACCTTACGGAATTAGACACTTGTGATCACGATGACAGGGTTGTTGATTTGCCGCCAGTTTCTAGTTTAAGCGAAGCTATTTTTTAACCTTATTTATTCAAGCCACGAGACCGGTCCAGACTGACGGTTTCAACGCTATCGCTCTGGTGTCTCGGTTGTTCAGTATCCCTTACGTGAAAGGCTAGCCCAACACAGACATAAAGGGTCTTTGGTTGAGGGATTCTGCCTTGCCAGATCAGGGTTATTCCTGTCTCGAGTCGGGATGGTATCCACACGCTGGAAAGCAGACCGTACAGACCAGCTGAACTCATGTTTGGGTGCGAGAATGTCTGGCTCTCTGGCACAGAAAGAGCTATCTGCAAGGATAAAAAAAAATGATAAGAAAGACAGGCTTGGGGTATTGGTAAGCTAATATTTGGGAGGACATCGCAAGGGCCAGTCATAATGAATCGGATAATCTACGTGACGACTTAGTCCTCAGCCCTATGGACTAGATTGGCGCACTACCTTTGCCCAAGAGCATGACCCCCTGGCCGAGGCGTAGACTCTCGGCAATTCCAACATCCGTTTGATGTGGCTTGCAAACGTTTGTGTCTTGAGAAGTAGGCACTACCATCTGGCATAAGATCCTTCGATGGGTAGCATCAACGGGCCCTGAGTTGATTTAAGGACTTTTTACCAGAGTCTACTACTGCCCTGCACATCGAATAGCTGGGCTTTGTTCGAAAATCTTTCCTGAGGTAGTAAAGAGGGGGACTTGTGATATTCGTGCTGCTTTTATGGAAACATAGGGGCAATCTAGCATCAGGTATTATCCGGTAGTTTACTAGAATCATTCATCATCTGTCTTCAATAATGAGAAAATCTATATATTCTGTTGCCCTTTCCTTTAGTATTACATCTTCATTTTAGTTACTGTTTTATTTACAGTTACAAACCATGGCCTTGAGATTTTGATTACCAGACTGAAGTTGTTCTTAACGTAGCGTGCCATTATAACCCAGCTTTCAAGGTCACTCAATGGGCAGGCAGCTGCAAACAGCTGCGAAGTAGACCTTGTACTGTAGCCTGACGGCAAACCTGAATATTCTAAGAAAACAGCTCACAAGCAAACTCGACTATGACCCACTTGCCAGCCAGTCCTACGTCTCCCTTTAACTGACATCTTTGTAACATAAAATTTGCATCACCTGCGCCCAAAACTCAACAAAATCACCCTAATCCGCCGCCATGACCACTACCAACACCACCACCAAGACAGACATGGAGTTGGGGTCGGAAGACGACTTTGCCGCTCTCCTGGAAAAGTTGAAATCTGACTTGATTAAAGCAGCATTGAGCAAAGGTCAACTTATAACTGACTACCCAGATCCTGAAGCTCTTGCCGAGGCATTCCGGCAGGCAGTCACGAAAAACAAAGGCGCACAAGAGAAGAAACCAGCCTACGTCACTCTGGTCCCAGATCCCTACGAGCCATGTCTAATCCCGGAGAAGGACCTTGAACTAATGTCCATCTCTGACATGAGACTCCAGACTCATCACCGCGGTAAGAAGGTCTTGCTTCGGGTGAAGACCGCACCCACTCGGGCCGCAGCTATCATCGCCATCGTGGAAGATCAAGAAGGGACGGCAGTCCTCCTATCGCTGTATCCACAGCTCCATGTTGACTTGCTGACCATCAGACATCCTGCTCAAGGCTCCGTAGCCATCCTCAAAGATCCCTTCTTCGAGACAATAGCCGAAGAGGCTTACTCCCTGCAAGTCTACCACCCAAGCGACATCATCTGGTTGGAAGACCACGACGAGAGAATCCCCGAGCAGTGGAGAGTCCACAGAGAGATCAAGAGCAGTGCAGAATATCGGGCCGAGGGAGAAGAGCTCGCGAACAAGGAGCACTGGCTGCCCGCACTACACTCGTCAGTATCTCCATGACCTTTATGCCTATGACCTTGCTACTAACACAATCAAGTTACACCTTGGCTATTGATACAGCAGTGTCACCAGATGAGAAGCAGCAAGCACATCTCGGCCGTTCCGAAGTCAATCTCCAACTCGATCGCCCTCATCAGGCGATTCGAGACGCCATCGAAGGAGATCACCCGACAGATTGTACCGAGGAGCCCTTACTTCTTCAAGCTCGCGCATTATATAACCTTGGAGATTTCGAGGAGTGCCTACAGAAGCTTCGGGTTCTCACCGTGTTGTTTCCCAAGAGCGTGCTTGGTTTGAGCCTGAAGTCAACCGTCTCTAAAAGACTCAAGGAGCAGGATGATGGCGAGTATGCATTTGAAGACATGCTTGTTGAAGCTCAAGAGAGACCTCCACTAATTGACTGCGCCACATTCTCATCTCTTGTCGAGATCCGCGACGCCCCTGGCCGAGGCAAGGGGCTCTTCCTTACCAAAGACGTATCTTCTGGGGACTTGATACTTTGCGAAAAGGCGTTCTCATACTGTTTCATGGATAAAACCAGTCACAAGACCTATCCCGTCTTAGCGAACGTGCCCCGTGATGAAGCGAAAGGCGGTGGCGCTGTTCTCTTGTGGGCACAAGTTACTGAGAAGTTGTATCACAACCCAGAATACATTGATAACGTCCAAGAACTCTTCCACGGCGACCACAAGAAGCTCCGGATCACTGAATGTGACGAATGTCCTGTTGTTGACGGGTAGGTTTATCTCCACCGTGACATGTCGTCGGCACCCCTGCTAACGTGGTTGTAGCCTCATGGTAGAAAGAATCATTCACTACAACGCAGTGAACACTCCGAAGACTACAAGCAATGACTTCGAAACCAGAGTATTTATCAAGAAAGAGACCGCCCTAGAGATCAAGAACGTGGACTACACGTACTCGACTTCAGGGATCTGGCTCCTCGCTTCCCGAATTAACCACAGCTGTGTCAGCAACTGTCGGCGTTCCTTTATTGGCGACATGCAAATCATCCGAGCTACGCAAGACATGTCCGCCGGGACGGAGCTGCTTCTCTCCTATCGTACTCCCATCACCTTTGAGTCTTACGAGGAAGTACAGAAGCGCCTCTCAACTTGGGGCTTCGAGTGTGCGTGCGATATATGCAAGAGCAGAAGCAAGGAGAACAAAGCTACTTTGGAAAAGCGACGCAAGATCTGTAACGAGGCTTTAGAGCTTCTGAAGACTCAAGTGCTTCAATTCAACTTTGCCAAAGCCAGAACACTCCTGAAGCAACTGGAGAATACCTACAAGGGAAAGTCCGCCAACAAAGTCCGACTAGAGCTTGCAGAAATTTGCTTTGCGATGGGCGATCACTACACGGACTCGGTAATGCCCGCTGATTTCGTCAAGATGAGCGTGAAGTCACTCGAGTCACTGGGCTTCATCATTGTCGCGTATGTTCCTGGCCAAAAGCCTGACGACTATCGATTCGAAGTGAAGAAATGGGGCATATCGACCAACTATGTCGTTTACTTGTTCCTTAATCTGGCCCATATGTACGGTATAGTATCCCGACAGCTCTCCATCAAGGTTTTCAACTACGCCATCATTTCGTACAGAATGCTTGTTGGCGAAGTGGTCTCGATGCCACGACTGCTCCCGGACGCCGCTGAGCACTTCAATTCTATTGTTCACACAGCAATGAATGTCCGAAATTGAGCAAAGCCTATAGGTGCGCCTACGAATTGGGATGGGCAAAGCAGTGCAACAGACAGCCATGGGTTTGAAGCAGGAAAGACGGACAGAGGAGAGGGAGTGAATGTAAATTAGAACCGCTGTTGCTACCGAATGAAATAAAGACCGAGATCCCTCCTCAAGATATGTACCGTGACCTCACAAAACAATGTATATGTCCCCTGCGACCCCCTTGACTTCTCTCGCGAAGGTTTCCAGGCTCTTAGGCGCTGTTGACGTTGACATAGCACAGAACCCATCCAAACTGAACAGGGTTGAAGAGACTGATATGAGCAGGAGTCTTCTTCGTGAAAGCAGCACTCCCAGGTTGGGTGCCAAGGCTGTCCTTGTACATCTGACAGGTCACCTTGTTGGGGTCGATCTTCTCGCCATCAGGGAGAAGGAACTGAACACCGCGGAGCTCCAGATCGGTGATTTGGTAGTCGATGTGCGTGAGCTTACCGAAAGGAACATCGACGAACTTGTGGGTGTTCTGGTCTCGGTTGAAAGCATAGACGCTGGCGGTTGCGAAGTTTTCTGTCTTGGGGGCAGCTGCTGCGGTAGATGCGAGGGTCGCAACCGCAGTAGAGAGGATGGTGGTGAAGTACATGTTGGCGAAGAAGTTGGTTGATTTAGAGTGTAAGTTGATAGAGAACTGAGAATTTGTATTGAAGTAGTGTACGAGAGATTGTTGGTTGAATTGGATTACGTTCGAATTGTGAGCAATGCGAGACTCTTTATACACTTGGGCAACTCTGAGCGTCGTCAGCCATCATATCCTCCTCACTATTTTTAGGGAGGTAAGCTTCCTACGGCTTTAATACGGACCAACCTTCTCGTGTTGACTGACTGTATATCTTGTGGACCATTTAACACGGCGTAGGAGATATTCAAAGCCTCAAAGAAAAATAGTCAGCGCTTGTTTCTAATACAGGACCTCGAATTACTTTCCCGTATTCAATATGTTGTCTTCTTGGTCACAATCCACACTTTTGAGGCTGAGTGACTTCATGCACGTCGATCCTCTTCCCGAATGGTGTAATCAAAATGTCTCTTCGCCAATGGCTGTGAGGGAGTCAGCAATGGTACCTCGTGTCCTGGTCGATCATATGTCAGATTTGAGCCGCTCGTCAGCCCAGCCCATCCAAGCCATGCAGTTCCCTGCTTACTATAGAAATTGCCGAAAGTCCTTGGCGGCAATGAGATGGTGATGCTCTTTCTGTATACGAACTTGACAGCATACGATATCATCACAGACATTGCCAGGCATAACGTTCCGTGACCAATTGAAGACCACTTGTACCATTTACTTTATTCTTCCGTTATAACAAGAAGCCTGGATATCACTTTCCAACATACTGTAATGTTTCTTGAGTAGACTGCACGAGTCAACGACCTTCAGCTTCCATCCTGGCCTCCACTGACCTTCGTTGCGCTGTCCGTGAGTGGCTGACACAACCTTGAGGCTTGTTCTTCCACCCGATTTCTCAAGATTTGGTGGCTGTCTGCACTTCAAAGTCATAGAGAGGCAGAGGAATTGCTTTCAGCTGAAGACTCAGGAGCGGCTATGAGAAACTGAAGATATCAAGAAGAAATGCCAGATGGTCGCCTCGAAGTTAGACCATTGAAGCACTGTTTGCTAAAGCCACTTTCCAAACACTTTATACAGGCCCTATCGTATCCAATCCATTCACTGCGAGATATTGGCATGTTCCTTTGTTTCTTTACGTTTCAAAATGGGGAAATCTGCGCAGGGACTGAGCGACCGTAGTGAAGGAGCGGGCAAGGTCACTACAAGTCCCCACTTCTGCTTATCGGTGAGGAATTAAAAGGAAGCCAAAGAAGATAGCCAAACATTCATCAACACGAAAACCCTAAACTCGAATCGGATGAGCTGAGTGAAGTTATCAAGATGATAGTGAATTAACTGCGGGGGCCAATCGGTCATCTCTTAGAGATTCCCGTTTGGTGCAAGCGCCGTGAGGGCAATCTGATGGCCTCTTTGATTGGACAGACTTTAGCAGCACATCAAGATGCTCCACTCCATGTAAATCGGGGCTTGACAGGATGGACGCCAGGAATGGATGGGTATATAGACATGACAACCCCCTTCTCGAGACTTCATCCTTTGTTCTCAATCACAACTAGAAATGGCGGTTATATCTCCTTCTCTTCTTGCTGGAGCAGCAGCTCTCATCTTTATCGGCGTTCTGATCGTCCGTCTGCGTTCACCTTTGGCTTCCCTCCCAGGACCTCGTCTAGGTCTTCTAACACCTTGGCAACTTAGATACCATGAGCTTCGTGGGAAAAGAACACAATATGTCCACCAAATGCACCAGAAGTACGGAAACGCAGTCCGTGTAGCCCCAAATGAGGTTGTCTTTTCGTCACTGGACGCGATGAAGGAGATCTATCTGTCGAAGGGCAGTGGCTTTGATAAGACAAGCTTCTACAACCTCTTCTCCCAGTTTGGGCTCAGGCAAGTTGAAACTCAGTATCACTATGACATATAGAGCTAACCGACGAAAGGACAATGTTCTCAATGCTGCCAAAAGGCCCAGTAAGTTTCGAACTCGCTTTGGAACAGGCAAAACACTAACCAGCCCTTGACAGCATAGCCAGAGACGACGGGTAATCGCTGACCGTTACGCAAACACCAATGTCAACCGTGAAGACTCTCTACACGGTATACAAGAAAGATCACGAAACTTCATCACTCGGTGCCAAGATGCTCCAGAACAGGAGCTTGACGTTTACGTACGGCTATATGATCCTTTCTGTGCTTCCTGGCTAACACGAAGCAGATATTCCTCCACTGCTACGCGTTCGACTGCGTTACGCATCATCTGTTCCATCCACATGGTAGTGACTCGATTCTCCAGGCATCAGACGAAGAAACACTCCATGAAGCGGTCTTTGACAATAGCCTTGTTCGTAAGTATCCTCGAGATCCCTGGAGGGTACAGAACTGACGCAAATGACAACAGGAAGGCTCTTGAACTATTATCACCCGACTCTTGGTAGCGTCGCAGGCAAGCTGGGCTTGTTCGGAAAGTCGCGCGGTATTCCTCGAGCTACAGAACTCGTGCTCAATGGTGTGAAGAAGGGCGGTGTCGCTGACTTTACACTGGTGAGCCGTATGCAGGAAGAGAAGTTCGGTATGGGTACTTTCGACATCGCGTCTGAATGCATGGATCACATGCTTGCCGGGATTGAAACCACTGGTGATGCGCTGTGCTTTCTGATGTGGCAGATCTCCCAGCCAGGCTATACCTTCATTCAGGAGCGCCTTCGAGATGAGTTCAGAGCCAACCCTGATGTTCCTTTCGATCAACTTGAGTATCTCGAAGCAGTCGTCAAAGAGGGTCTCAGAGTCTTCCCTTCGATCCCCATGAGTCTACCAAGGTGCGTTCCCGAAGGCGGCGCAACTGTAGATGGCCATTGGCTTCCTGGAGGTACTATCGTGAGCTGTCAACCATACTCAATGCATCGAATGGACGAAGAGGTGTTTCCTCGCCCAGATAGCTTTGAGCCGCAGAGATGGCTGGAGGAAAAAGGCGCAGCAGAGCGAAACCGACTGTTCTTTGCGTTCTCTAATGGAGGTCGTGCATGCATCGGAAGGCAGTAAGTATACGAGCTCGCACTTGAGGATATCGGCTAACCTGTTGTCAAGTCTTGCTATAGTTGAGATGAAGACGCTTTTGCGTGACATTTATTCGCGATATAGAACAGCCCCTGCGGGTGGAATGACTTCTGACATGAGTATGGATGACCAGATCTTTACATCCCGACCGAAAGACCAGAAGTGCACTCTGAAGTTTATCGAATGGGATTGAGATTGGAGGGTTTGAATGTCGGAAGGATTGGTGTCGAACTTTGACATGGTGGCTAAGGAGAAAGACGGCGTCTTAGTTCAAAAAAATACCAATTTCTTTCATCAGTAAGAATACGAAGGCCTCACCGTAGTCTTGGAGATATGATGCATTCGTAGATGTTGCGTTGATAGAGTTTGTTGAAGTAGAATGCTCTAGAGAACTTGTGAGTGAAAGGCAACAGACAGTTTGGGGTCAGGGGGAACTAATCTTGTTCTGGCGTTAGTGGTGTAGCGTAGCCCTGCGGGGACTTCCCCCAAGCCCAGTTCACTGGAGTCAGTCGCCAAACCATCACCAACTCATCTCAATCGGCCGCGACCATAGCAATGAGCGCTCTAGCTCCAGAAACTCCGAAATCGTCACTAAAGAAAACCAGGTCCCGAGGAGGGTGCGTGCGATGTCGTCGCCGGCGGCAAAAGTGTGACGAGAGTAAGCCCTCTTGCGATAGATGCGTTGAGGCTGGGTGCATCTGCAAATACGAAGTCACGCTGAGCTGGGGCGGAAGATCATTCGCCAAGTCCACTTTCGGAAAGTGTCTTCATGATATCAAAAGAACGGGTACGTTCAATAGATGTGAGACTCGGGTGAGCACTGACTTATGCTGGTTCAGACAACACCTTGACTGGCAATGGTTTTGTTTACAGCACAACCCATGCCCAGTCGCCTCGGCTCATGGCGTCGCAGAGGACCACAGCGACGCATTCAGATTCCAGCCATGGACGAACACTTCAGCACTCGACAGAAAGCCATGTACCGGAGAACCCACAGGAGGCACAGGATGGGAATGTCACCACCACCAATGCCTCATTGATGTCGAGAAGCGATTGCACTCTGGAGATATCAGCAAGGGTTCACCAACAAGATAAACTGGCCAGTCCTCTTCAACCGCCACATGCAACCATGCCGCGACCCCAACATCAGATATCCTTTCTTCCGCCCATGGCTCAATACCTCTTCCAATTCTACCTCTCCGAAACGATGAGACTTACAGTCCCCAGCAGCTATGCCAAAACAGAGATCTGCCGCTTCCTTGTCCCAATGTCGCTCCAGGAGCCCAGCTTACTCTACGCCGTAATGGCGTTCGCCGCTGTTCATCTCGATGCCATCGGTATGCTGCCTGGAAACTCGCAGCGACTTATCGACAGTCTCCATTGGGCTAGCATTAATCATCTTCGAAGATTGTTGGAAGATGCTGACACCACGTCACAAACCGTGGCGTTGGCTACCACGAGAACACTATGCCAGGCTCAGATTTATGGCGGAACATCATTGTGGCGCATTCATCTTGATGGTGCGCGTGCTATCCTCCAGTCTTCTCAGACAGGCCAAGTGATGAGTCGGCCTAACATTCCTGTGAGCACGGGGTTCCTGGATAGTTGGTTCCATAATGCGGAAGCACTAGCTTCCTTGAGCCCGGCTGGGCTACTCGGTGGCCAACTTCTTGTCCACGGCCAGACTGACTCTGGAGTGTTTCTCGACATCTACGGTGGCGTCATGTCTGATCTTCCAGCATTGTTCAAAGAAGTCGGAGCTCTTCTGGAAAAGAAGCACACACGGACCCCTGAGCTCGAACTCGAAACGGACAATCTCGTCCAACAGATCCTTGACAGGCTCTCCCGCGACAAAGCCGAGAATATGATCATCGCATCAGATATACTCTCGTCTCTCTCAGCAAACGGTATCCAAAACTATGCACTCAGCAACGCCGGGTTTCTCTACATGTCACTCTTGCACCTGTACTGTAGTATGAGATCTCTGCCGCCTTTCGCTGCCGAGGTCCGCTTTTGCGTTGCTCAAATCATTCATTGCGCTCAGAGAATGTCTCGCGAGTCTGGACTGTCGCCTAGAGTACTGTTAGTCTCACCTTTGTTCACCGCCGGACTTTATGCTATCGGGGCTGCTCGAGATGAGATCAGGCTCGAGCTGGCAGATATTGGAACATGGATGAAGACACCTCATCTGTTCAAAACATTACATCTATTGGAAAGAGTTTGGCTTGAACATCCCGATGACTCGACACGCACTTGGGAGACAATTGAAGATATCAGCGTTGACTTTCTTCCTTACTAACTCGCAACTACTTGGGGAAAGCTTCAGGCCATGCCACCAGTTAAGGAGTGATAGAGAGACACCAGTCACTGTGACGAAGATATACTAGCCCAATGGTTGGCACTAGACTCTCTCAGTTTCAACGACGTTGAGCTCGACGCTTAACTTTCCAACAGTCTCTCCGACACCGGGCTCCTGCATTTTGTAACCTCTGAACTTCCTGGCTGGCAGCTTCTCGTTGAACTGTACAGAATAGTGAGTAATTATGCCTCGGTCTCTGATTCGACTTCGGGTTTACTTACCATAGCGTCGATCTCTTCCAAGGTTCGTCCTTTAACTTCAGGCAAGTAGAAGTACACCCAAACAGCACTAATGATGCAAGAAGGGAACCAGATGTAGCCATATCTTGGCCCCCAGTTCAGCGCAACGGGGTTGATGAAGTACGGAGCAGTGAATGTGATCAGCCAAGCGCCAAGAAATCCTGCTGCTGCTGCAAGGCCGAAGGTGTAGCTTCGAAGGCGCTGTGATGGGATTTCGCCGGCAACCATCCATGAATATGGAGCTATCATGCCCTGAAAGAGAAGGTCAGCAACGCAGTCTTGGAATATAATTTGGAGTACTCACATTGAAAGCCATCATGTAGAAGCATGAGAGCGCAACCAGTACTTTGCCGGTAACGATCGCACCTGGGTTGTGATCATAGACAACTGCGATGATCAACTGGAAGATTCCAGCGGTTATAAGACCGCAAAAGAGCAGTACTCGTCGTCTTCCATATCGTACAACGATGCAAACATTGGCGATGATAGCAAGCATACCTGCCATGCTGAGAACGTTGCTCATTGCAAACGGGTCTTGAACCTTGGCCATGGCGAAGAAGTAGGCCTTATAAGCTGCGTAAAGGTCAGTTACGTATCACTTAGGCGACCACGGGGATAGTTACCAATGATGAACATTGATCCAGTGGCAGCTTGGAGGCAAACAGCACATATGGAGATCATGGTTCGCCTTCTGTCGATCGGGTTATTGAACATATCGAGGATACCGACACCCTTGGACAATGCGCGTTCGTTATCGATAGCTTGGCGAATCTCTGCAAGCTCTGCTTCGGTGTCTGCGCCCTCCGGCCTGAGCCACTTGAGCGACTTGAGGCCATCTTCATATCGTCCTTGAAGAACAAGCCATCTTGGCGACTCTGGAATGAACGGCAAACCAACGAATATGATAGTTGGGACTATGTATATCATTCCGAGGGGGATGAGATATGCTGAGCGATCGGGGCGTTTCGCTGTTGCCCAATCGATTATGGTACCGATGAGTGTGCCCTATGAACCACGAGTCAGTATCGATACAATCTTCATACTCTCAGACAGGAATACTAACAAAGGTTGTGCACAGATGAAACACGGTCAAGAACAAACCGCGATACTTTGCTGGACTACTTTCTTGGATGTAGAGCTGGGAGAAGGTCATGAAGTAGCCGTTGGCCAACCCGATGAGAAGCCGACCGACGTACAGCGGCCCAATATGTGTCGTCGTCATCATGATAATGTTCGACACTGCGCAAAGAATGCAAGCCATCCAAAGACACATCTTCCTTCCAAGCTTTGCGGCAACGAAACCCGCGAGACTGGAGCTTATGAAGGCGCCCATCGTCATCAGGGACGAGATAAGCTGCTGTCGCGTGGTGTCGATGTTCCATCCGATTGCGACTTCGGGGTCTCGGTAGCCATAGATCTGATCAAAAGTGATGGTCAGTACAAAGCTCGGATGCTTGCCAAACAGCATGCAATTCAGTTGCCTACCTTGAGAAAGCCAGGCATGGCTTGCAATCCACCGATCAACCCAAAGTCAAGGCCATACTGGAAAGGAGAGAGAACAATGATTCCGCATGCCGCGAAACATCGCCAATGGGCACGGATGGTATCCTGCGATTGGTCTGCCATGATGAAGAGCGAGATAAAGTGAAGATAATCAGATGAATCAAGCAGTCAACCGCGATGGACGTTTCTGCGGCCACAGTTTCCTTTCATACTGGAGCTCGACTGGAGAGACTTGGCCAATCGCCTCACAATCGCTCATCCAGACACGAAAACATCGAAACCTCTTATCACTAGCTATATCGATGAGGGTTGGCGCTCAACCGAAGTGCGGGGTGCATAACAGGTTCCACTTAGAGTTGCAGATCAAGTCAGAGTTACACCCGGTCGTCAGCCTGAAAGTGCGGAATGGGTGTTGTCTCTTTGGGTTATCGGGGTGTTTCTTCCGGAGTGTTGCCCTCACATGTTGACCTCGGCGGTATGGATCCGATGAGAGAGGTTGGCATACTAAACCTAAAGCTTCAAAGTTATGGACTAGAACTGCCCTTGCATCAACTTTATCCAACAATATGTGAAGCCTAATGGAATTGCCAAGCACTTCCCCGCAATCTGAGAGTCATGCTGAAGTTTTAGTCTCGTCTTGCATGAGTTTTCAACTCAAGTTGAGAGTCTCTGAACATCGCAACTGGCTGTGCTGCTAATTCCCGAGGCAAATGCCGGGACCAGGGTAACATTTTCCCCCTCATCATCTAGACTGGTATGGATTGCCACAACATTACCTGACAAAGCGATGACATGTCAGTCACGTTGTGAAACTTATCCGCAACCCGCAGGATGTGTGTTACTTTGCATATTTCTCTGCCAATGGGGCCGCAAACCTGGCTGCTAGCGTATAGATATCCGACGGAGGTCAAGCACGTTGCATGATATCTGAATAAAGAGGCGATAACAATTTGCTCTCGCTATTGGGTGAATACTGCCCTGTGATTTGGGTGTCCGAGTTGGCTGTTCCGCATCGAGGATGGAGCATGTCTTGCCGAAGACAATGGCTAGAGTGGTTACTTTGGACAGGGATTGATCAGCAGCAAGTGAAGCAAACAGATGACAGATCCAGGACTATCACCCAGCTCCGTAAAGTTTGTTAGCGAGTATGTTAAACTAGCATGACCTACCAACTCTTGGCTGCAGGAGGATCTTAGTTGCAGATCAACAAGGCGGGGGACAAGACGGGGACAGCTACCTCGGCTTCCCATGGTGATGGTTTCCGCTCCCCGTGGTGATCACATAAGTGAGATGTTGCATCGAGCCCCAGATGAAATATTCTGAGAGTGCCAGTACCAACTGCTCATTCTCATCAAATCATGGCGGCTCACAAATCCGGCATCAAGGTTATCATCGTTGGAGCTGGCTTTGGTGGCTTGACTGCCGCTATTGAATGCCATCGGCAAGGGCACGACGTTGAGATTTATGAGTCCTTTCCTGAACTCAAAGTTCTCGGAGACATTATATCATTTGGTGGCAATGCCGGTAGGATCTTTAATCGCTGGTCTGACGGGGAGATCGTCGCTCGTCTGCGCCCCTTGTGCATCGACATCCAAGACTACGGCTTCAGAATTCACAAATGGGATACAGGGGAGGTTGTGTACCATCAGAAACGCCCCCCTCCCAACCCCGAAACTCCAGTGTTGAACGGCCACAGAGGCGAGTTGCATGAGATTATCTTCAATTATGCACGCGATGAGCTGGGCATTCCAATCCATCTAGGCCAACGAGTGTCGGAGTATTTCGAGGATGCTACACAGGCTGGCATTATCCTGAAGACGGGAGAGAAGGTGGGTTACATATGTACCACGCAATACAGATCGTCTACTAACTCTTGTTCCAGATCACTGGCGACGTGGTGATTGGTGCTGATGGGGTGAGGTCAAAGGCAAGAGAGCTTGTTCTAGGATATGTTGACAAGCCCAAGAGCAGCGGATACGCTGTTTGGAGGGCATGGTAAGATTGAAGTCTTGCATAGTGAACCCAGATCAGTTTCTAATAAGTCCAAGGTTCTCGAACAAAGACATGATCCAAGACCCCCGCACAAAAGAGTTCTGCGAAAATGGTGATACCTTCAACGGCTGGATCGGACAAGATGTGCACTTCCTGTTCTCAACGCTGAAAGGCGGCAAGGACTGTTGTTGGGTACTTACTCACAAAGACGACCATGATATCGATGAGTCGTGGTCGTTCCCTGGTAAGATAGAAGAAGTGTTAGAGCTCCTGAAGGATTGGGATCCAACATGTCGAGCGATCGTGGAGAAGACACCGGCAGTGGTTGATTGGAAGCTGGTCTATCGCGACCCTTTGCCGACTTGGATCAGTAACAAAGGGCGAATCGCGCTGCTTGGTGATGCTGCTCACCCTTTCTTACCGACGAGTGCCCAAGGTGCAACTCAGGCCATGGAAGATGGAGTTACGATTGCTGTCTGCTTGAAGCGAGCGGGCAAAGACAACATTCCGGGTGCGCTCAAGGCTCATCAAGACTTAAGGTATGAATAATGACTCGCCAATTGTTCGTTTCTTCAGAAAAACTAACACGATGCTAGATATGAGCGCGTGAAAGCCGTTCAGAAGACGGGAGAGTCAACCAGAGATCTGTGGCACAAGACGGATTGGGATAAGGTCAAAAAAGACCCTAGCAGTATCGGATTCCCACGCGAGGATTGGATTCATCAATTTGATGCCGAACAGTATGCAGAGGAGAATTTTGAGGGTGTTCTCAAAACTCCAGGGCAAGAGGTTAAGGATAATGCGCTGGTAGATGAGGCCCCTGCAACAGCGCAAGTAGCGGGCTAGGCTCGTACGTTTGATGGCGTTGCCCAATTGCGAACCCTTGTATCATCTGTCTTCAGGTTGGCTGCCCCAATTGCCAACCACGCGTCATAGACTTCGGCAGTTGGTCAATTACTCATGCTGAATAATCTGTCCTGGTCAATAAAATAATCTTGCCTAGGTACTCATGAGTCGCACGATCGGCACATAGGCATAGATTTCCCGTCCGTCTTGAGTCTTCGGCAGAAATCCAAGAACCTTCTAGCGTCCTTCTATGAGATGGTGTTAACGTTATATGAAAGCCATACCTCGGTAGAGAATTTTAATCCAGGCATCGTCGCCGTGAACTAAACCAAAATTGTGGTCTGAAAGTGGAACATGACGGCATTGACTGGGTCTTTGGAACGAAGCTCGTGGCAATGATGGAACAATTACTATGTAAGTCATGACATCACAAATATCCAATTTCTAATATTCGCAATTGTTTATAAACTTGCACATGTCTCGGCACTTTTGATCTGGTGAATAGAACATCAAGCTGTAAAATAATAATAATATCTGAAAATGGCACCAAGACGATTCTCGACTGAACCTGCAGACGCAAGCCCTTTGGGCCAGCCTCTCAAATTCGAGTTCAGCGGTAAAACCGCAAAGAACCGATTTATGAAGGCTGCGATGACAGAACGACTCTCAACATGGGATCCCAAAGTCCTTGAGAAGCGAGGCGTTCCTACACCAGAACTTATCAATGTCTACCGACGATGGGGCGAGGGAGATTTCGGCGTCATCCTGACCGGAAATGTTATGATCGAGTACGACCAGCTCGAGGCTGCTGGAAATCCAATCGTGCCCCGAGATGCACCTGCGTCCGGTGAGCGGTTCGAGGCGTTCAAGGAACTGGCAACTGTTAGCAAGAAGCATGGAAGCTTGATTGTTGCACAGGTCAGCCATCCTGGACGCCAGGTCGCCGACAACATTCAAAAGAACCCCATTTCTCCTAGTGATGTGCAACTGGAGGGCGAGGTGATGGGCATGCACTTTGCCAAGCCCAAGCCCATGGATGAGCAAGACTTCAAGAATGTTATTGAGGGCTTTGCTCATGCTGCCGAGTTCCTTCACAAGGCCGGCTATGACGGTATTCAATTGCACGGTGCACAGTAAGTAGGCCAAGTCTCAATGTTCTGCATATGATACTAACGGAGAAAAGTGGCTATCTCTTGGCCCAATTCCTTTCACCTACGACAAATAAGCGAACAGACAAGTACGGAGGTTCCATCGAGAACCGATCTCGTATCATCTTCGAGATTGCTGATGCCATCCGTGCCCGTGTCCCCGACAAGTCATTCAGCCTGTCCATTAAGGTCAACAGCGTCGAGTTCCAAGAAGGCGGTTTCTCCACCGACGATTGTAAGGTCCTTTGCAAGCAACTCGAACAGCATGGCTTTGATTTCGTCGAGCTTTCTGGCGGAACTTACCAGAGCCTTGCCTTCTCTCACCGACGAGAGAGTTCGAAGAAGCGAGAGGCTTTCTTCCTCGAATTCGCAGAGAAGATCATCCCCGAACTTACCAAGACGAAGGCTTACGTCACTGGTGGCTTGAGGACAGTCAAGGCCATGAATGAGGCTCTCAAAACAGTTCATGGTATTGGATTGGCACGACCCGTTACTAATGAGTTCGACTTGCCTGCCAAGATCCTCAAGGGAGAGGCTACCAGCGCAATCGACACTTTGCTCGACGAGCAGAACTTTGGTATCACCAATGTTGCTGCTGGCACACAGTAAGTCTGCATAAGAACTATAATCATTGATGGAAGACTAATTTCTGTTTAGAATTCGACTGGTCGGTAAGGACAAGCACCCTCTTGACTTGAGCCGAGAGGATCATAAGCAAATCTTTGAAGAATCTATGCAGAAATGGGGTGAGGGTATGGCGCATAATGATGATCAGTCTAAGTACGGATATGTTGATATTGACGGAGTCAAGTTGGAGCCATTTGGCCAAGCTTATGCGGCAGCGTGATTGACAATAGATAATTACATCTAGTATAGACCATAATGTTGAATTCACAACGGACTTACTCAACATCACTGTCACTGCCATTTCCCACCGTATCACGGTACGGTACTCCAAATATGATATTCACTACAATCTCAGATGAGGCAACGAGAGGAGGGGCTAGTTAGATGCCTTGACCAATATGCATATCAGCTGATGTTAGCATAGCCCAATGACAGCCATGGGGGTGACTAAACTGGCTAAAACAACGTCAAAATTATGACGTTGACTTCAGCACCACTACAGTTGAAAATGCAAAGGGAGCCTGAAAAACCCCTCAGGATAGGCTTATTTCAAAGTTCGGCAATGCTGCATGGTAAGGCATTATGCGGTTGAAAGTGTCTACTTGACGCGTGTTGCTGACCATGCAGAAACCCAAGGTATAATTTGGCTGAACCCCATTTTCACAATAATGTTCGGCATCTACATTTTACTCTCGCCTTATCTACAGCCCCAACATACCTTGTCAAATCAACTGAATCAGCCATGGCTGCGACACCCTGGACCCTAGTTCGTCTCATGGATGAGTGCGAGAATGCGGAGAAGGAGAATTCCAGCGATGAAGTCTTCATCTCAACTACTACCATCGAAATGTTGACATCGGAAGAGTGCATCAGCGACATCCTTAAAGATCAAAAATGTCCAAATCTGGATGCCTTGAAGAAACGGATCTATGATGAGAAATGCCCTGCAAAGATCATATTTCTCATCTTAGCTCGAACCGGCAAACTAAATCGCATTGACCAGTTCTTATCCAATGGCTTCTCTGATCACCATCTTCCTATAGAGCTTCTATGGACGCGAGGAGAGTACAAGTTCAAAAGTGCAAAAGATTCAAACTGGACTACTCCTCCCTTCGGAGCAGGTATTGACTATAATGATGTCGACTATTTCATTCTGAAGCAATGGCCATTCTTGGCCCCTATCTTTGAGAGAGAGTTCGAATATGTGTTACAGCAAAAAGTGCCCTTGCCGTTGGTAAAGAAAGGGACTCCTATTGTCTCGGGTTTTAGTTCCGTTTCCGAGATTGAGATGCATCCTGCGCATGTTCCAGAGCAAACAGAAGTAAGTCCGCTAGGTCCGACTCTCCAGCGTGTTTGATTTAACATGATATAGTACTCGATGGCCATGAAGAAAATGGAGCTTGAGAGCGAATATCAAATCAAGTATGTCAAAAAAGAGATGACTAACGTGACGTCTCTTCGACTACTGGATCATGATCACCTTGTCAAAGCAATTCTTGCATGCAGCAGAGGAAAGCAGGCTCTATTCTTCTTTCCATGGGCGAAGGGGGGAGACCTGTATAAATTCTTGAAAACCAACTCGACCGAGGGCATGGCTGCTATCATATGGATGCTGGATCAAATGGTTGGACTCTGCAGCGCTTTGAGTCTGTTAGCCGATAAGGGATATCGACATGGTGATCTCAAGCCTGCCAATATCCTCCTGTTCCCGGAGAAGTCTGGTAGCTACCGTCTAAAGATAACAGACGTTGGACTCTCAAAACTTCACATCCTGGCAACAAGCAGGCGACTAAACGGGACAACTGCCAAGGCTACCACGAGGCGATACAGCCCCCCTGAATTTGACCTCTTGTTTGATGAAGACGGTGAGCCGGTAGAAGACTCTGATGACATCAAGCTATCACGCAAGTTCGACATTTGGTCTCTCGGCTGCGTCTTCATCGAGTTTCTCATCTGGGCCAAACTGGGCCGGCAAGAGTATAAAGAATACGACCGGTCTATGAAAAGTCACCGACGTTTCTGGAACTCTGCACAGGAGGACCTTGACACTAAGGTCAAAGATCGAATACGCACCCTGGAGGGTTCTATTAAAGACACACCGTGCGACAAGGCCGTCCAGCAAATTCTGACCTTGGTTCTGGAGCAAATGCTCCTCGCCAACAGCGATGATCGTAGCAGTGCTTCGGATATTCACAAGGAACTGAAGAGTATAAGAGATAGTTACGGTGAGTATCTCCAGCCAAGGAACGTGGTTGATTTACCGCTAGGCCTGACTGCCGAGCAGGCCGCCGAGTCCGATCATCGTCAAAACGGTCAGGGTCCACCAGACGGAAACAACGACACGAGTCGAAGCGCTCCTGAGCAATTTGAGACAAAAAAGAATGGTTTAGATACTATGGCTGTCCCTTCGGGCAATACCGCTGCTATGATTGTATGTGGAACATGTGAGCTTCAGTGTGTTGAACTTGATAGCTGACGGTGAGATAGTATGTGAGTTGACTGTTCAGTCCGTCCGTTGGTGGAGAGTGGAAAGGCTGACGAAGGAACCGACATCGTAACATACAGAATGTATGTATTAGTCAACCCTGGGCTCAAGACGTCTGATATGTCTTACTAACTTCTCTCGAGCCTGTTAGTGCATCATGAAAGTTCTATCTTGATTCAGTCTGCTTACAAGACCCTATTAGAGAGTATGTTTTACAGAGTCATCCTTTATTATGCTGTATATACTAACTGGACAGCAAAGCGCTAAGCTCCTCAATCAATGGACAGTCAGTCCAGACAATGAGTTTGCACAGAAATTCTTCTCTGAGACTACCAGGCCCAGCCCAGCACAAAGGGGTCAACTGTGCGACTCTTGTTCGAGACTTCAAATCTGGGAGCCCAATGCTACGATATCTGGTATAGTGAGGAACTTCGGAACTCGTACGTCGGCATGTAATTTGTGTAATCTTCTCTACGCCGTCTCGCAAAAGATTGGCCTTCAAGAGGATCAGGAATTACAATGCATTCGGAACGGCCCTACGCTTAACTTAAATGGGCGTGACGGTCTGCCAATCCTGTCACTGTTCTCGGATCCTGGTATGTATTCACTGTAGCTAGCGACTGTCGTACTGACCGTTTCACCAGCCTTCAATGCTCATGATCTTGGATCAGTCCAAGTGGGATATCCAACTTTGTCCCCTCCAGAAAGCCCTGAGTGGTATCGTCTCTTTCAAGAGTGGCTCCACGTATGTGATAATGAGCACGGCCATGCACGGGACGCATCCTCCGGCGGCAGTACTGTCCAGATGCCCACTAGACTGATTCACGTGGGCGAGTCAAGTGAACGCTTGGAGGATATCAAAGACTCTGGCTTTCTACGTTATCTTGCTCTAAGCCACTGCTGGGGAGGAAGCACGAGCCTGTCTACCCTGACTGACAACATCGGCATATTCCGCAGTGAGATACCGCGAGAGAAGTTGCCTCTTAACTTCCAGGAAGCCATCAAAGTCACGAGAGCACTCAAGATCTCATACTTGTGGATAGACTCACTGTGCATCATCCAAGATGACCCGGAAGACTGGCGACGAGAGGCTGCCCGAATGGGGCAGGTTTTCAGCAACGCCTACTGCACTATCGCGGCGACGTCAGCTGCGACATCTGATGAGGGCTTTCTTACTCCAAAGCTCAACTCAACACTTTCTGCGACCTTAGCAACTCCCGGTGGTGGTCTCCTTCACATTTCGGAGTTTATGGAAGATTGTAACGCAGATTTAGAGTCGGCGCCCCTGAATACGCGCGGTTGGGTCATGCAAGAACGAGCTTTGTCTAGGAGAACACTTCACTTCACCAAGACGCAGGTTTACTGGGAATGCGGAAATGGACTGCAGTGCGAGAGGCTCTTCAAATTGTCAAAGTATGTACTCGTCGTTGCTTATTGTGATTTCTGTCTGGTCTAACAATTGTTTTGTCAGCCCTCAATCAGCTCTATTTGCAGACTCGGATTTTCCCAAGGCGATCCTCAAGTACTACAAAGGTGGACGAATCACTCTATTTCAAAATCTTTACGAGAAGTATTCCAGGCTCAACTTCAGCTACAACTCAGACCGGCCAGTGGCCATTTTGGGTCTGGAGAAACACCTTTCAACTGTCCTCCAGACTCGCGGCGAGTTTGGCGTCTTTGAGCAGTACCTGGCGAGAAGTCTTCTATGGTCTCGAACTGAGGATATCTTCCTGAAAAGAATCACGTTCCAAGATGACCATCGGGTTCCTTCTTGGTCATGGATGACATACGAGGGCCCGATCACATATGCGAACATACCTTTTGACAAGGTCGAATGGAGTACAGACTGCTTGCTTCAGTCTGGTGAGGGAACTGGCACAGACAGCAACAGGACTGTATTGAAAGCAGTTGCTAGAGAAGTCAAATTGGATAAGCTGGATATGCAAGATAGAGTCAAACTTGATGAAGGATCTGGGTTCGAACCATCCAGCTTGCGGGGGATTGTCCTTGGTAAAGACAAGAAGCGAGAATCGCGGGCCCAGGTACACTACGTTCTCCTCGTTACCTTATCCGAAGACGAACCACAGCAGGCAGAGGTTTACGTTCGAGTTGGAGTGGCCTGGCTTTTTGAACATAACATCGCAAGGGACGGAGAGGATATTGAGATGTACTAGCAATCACTTCTCTAAATCTTGATTCAGATTTCTCATTGAATATCCTTCATTTCGTTGCCGATTGCTATGATTCTATATATGTGTGATGATGTTGATGATGATGACTAGTCTAAGAGGTCCATATTATGTCCCTAGACTGTCATGGATAGTGATATGAGAGTTTGATATGCGCTTTCTTGTGAGGGGCTTTTCGGCAGGTCGTGGGAAGACGTTTGGCGCAGAAACAAATAGTGTTACATCCCACGTCTAAAAGAGTCCCGGTCCCATCGTATAGTGTATATGTCTTGTTGCATCTCGACAGAGAACTTGTTTCGGGGGAGACTTCGTTCGAGAATAGCAAGAAGCTTTTGTGGGCTAACGTCCTTCGCATTGATGCGGATAGTATCGTATGATGAGCTGGTCATTGACCGCCCACTCGTTTGTTGTTGCATTTGCCCAGGCATCCTGAATAGGACGAGAGATATTGATGAAGTCGGACGTCGACGGATAGATGAAAATATGCTTGAAATGGAAGTCGGAGAAGAAACACGGAAGTGGCTGATTTAAAAAGACTCGATCACGGACGCGATATGACTCAGAAATAGCAAATTGGAAAAAAGGCAGACGAGGCAATCTCAGAAGCGGGGGCTGTGCCTAGAGGACTTTGTGGGTGGCCTCGATCTGACACACCTTGGAAAAGCAGGCTCTGGACTGGGCAATCAAGCCAAGTCAAGTCAGCCACTCGATAGCTGCTGCCTGGAATTTTCAACCCTCGCTGCAAGTTTTCTCAGATCAGGCTAGAGGAGGGTGCCAGAAGAATGCCACTGCGCTGCGCAAACGTGATTCGCGATGCTGATAACGAGGAGGTGGCGCCACGAGCCGCTCCAGGCCAAGCATCTTAACCGCTGTGGCATCATCCTGACCAATGTCTGTGATGGGTAGCCAGAAGCCTTGTTCGAATTTCCATAGAGTTCATTGGCTGGCCATATGCAAAGCCCAAATATCTCGACAAGGGATGTCAGCCGCAGTTCAGGGAGGGCATTATATTTCTCAAATGCGTACTGAAGAGAAATCAGGCTCGGCTCAATTGAATGGAACCTCAGTCTTCAGACCTTATGAGGAAAAAAATGCATTTCCTATCGTCTCCTCGCCCGAAAGACTTTTTAAATTTATTAGAAGCCTATCCTTGCTAATATAGACAATGGTTAACCCTTCCAAACCTCGTTCAAGAATGAGAGGAGTAAGGAAGACCACTTCATATATGACATTACCAGAAAGCCGCAATGCATCTCGGATCCGACAGTTACCAAACTCATCAGCGGCGTCTCGCCATGAACCACCAGGTATACCGAATTGGGGAGAAGCGCCATCTCGATCCGACATCGACTTGAAACCTGGGATAGGACAAGGGTCAAACCATATTTCGGTCTTATCTCAAAGGGAAAGCACATCGACATTTCGGAGTATCTCTGACATGGGCCATCGTAAATGGCTTGAGTCATTGGCCGCTTATCGAATTTCTGCCAGTATGTCTGGAGAAGTCTTGGATTCGGAGCCACCAATGGTTGACATCGATATATCCTCTGTGTGGGAAGCCTTGATGAATGCGTGCAGGAAACCCGCCATTGATCATACTGGTAAGCAAGCGTTTATACCTCTGGGACGGCTACTTCGGATTCTCAGCCCCCCGAATGTCGAAAGGATACTCAGTCAAAGGTTCACAGACGAAATTTTGATGAGCCTTGTCAACGAGGTATATGGAGCTAAGGGCGAACCAAGAAGACTAAAGATCATGGCTACATTGATATTGGTCAATGGACTCAACTTTCTACGAGACTTTGTCAATGCAAAGGTAGAAGATAGTCAGCTCCCACTTACTGTTTACCGACGAGGACAACAAGCTATCTTATACGACCGTGAGAAGAATGAGATAGAGTCTTCTAAGAACTGGACTTGGTCCTATCCCGAAGCCGAATACTTTACTATGAAGCAGATGCAACTATGCAGTCTATTCTGCACCATCGACGAAGAAGAGCAGTTCATGGATCATTTCCGACTCCCTGCAGATTTTGTCCTACCATTTGTGGATTCTGATCCCCCTGTAATTCGGTCCGGAGGATATGGCAAAGTCACAAAGGTCTTTATCGAGCCGTCGCACTTATGGTACCGGGGTAACTACCCAAAACCAGAGTGTTTCGCTATCAAGGCTGTTCAGCACAGCTCAATAGACCACCCGAGTGAAGCAGACTCTCTCGCCAGGCGGCTGGTTATTAAGAAGCTCGCAGACAGAGAACACCTTCATCAACTTCTTTTCTCATTTCGTCGAGCCGACTATTACTATCTCGTTTTCGAATGGGCCGACGGTGATCTTACCGATCTATGGGAAACGATGCCAAGCTTATACCGCCCTGATGTCGAAGAAGACGCAGTTTGGTTCTTTCGCCAATGCGCGGGTATTGTGCGGAGCTTGGGTAGTCTTCACGAGCAACGCTCGTCTTACACCGCCAGCACCGTAGAGGAAAGAGTTCACATTGCACTAGCGGGAAAGTACGGACGGCACAGCGACATAAAGCCGCAAAATCTACTTTGGTTTAGTGATTATCAAGGAGACAAGAAAGATCACCTGGTTATCGCCGATCTTGGACTTACCCAGTTCAACACATCACAGTCCAAGTCCCATGTGTCATGGGCTGATGTCAAGGGTTATACACAAACCTATAAAGCCCCAGAAAGTGAAGGAAGTGACGGGGTTGGAACCAGATATGACATTTGGTCTCTTGGCTGCGTCTTTCTAGAGCATGCATCTGTATTTCTGATGAGGGACAATAGCTGTGTCAGGACGTTCTCAGACAATCGACTGGAGGAGGATAAGTATCTGAATAGATCTGGGAATTATCATAGCGATTCTTTCTACAATTTGACCAGGGAAAAGGATATGACAGACACATACACAGCAATTGGAAGCAGTGGCATCCGGGGAGAGGTCAAAAAGACAGTCACGAAAGTAAGAATCGTATCAGAATTAGTCCTTCATCATGAGCTAACAACTCATTGCCACAGATGATTCAAGATCTCAAAGATCATGAGTTGTGTGCTCCTTCGATGTCTGACTTCTTAGATCTCATCAGCAAAGGGATGCTAGAACCGAATCAGTATGATCGACATACTGCACGTATGGTCTTGAGAGCTCTCAGAGATATCCAGCTCCGTTGTGACCAGGACCCCAGGTACGCTTGCGTATCAAGACACTTGCCATTGAAGGATCAGTTGAAGTCGATACCCGATAGTCGCATTCCTTCAAGACAGTCTCGGATCTTGGCAGGTATCTCGGGAGGGCAACAGGGCAGCAGGGCCAACTTTGACTCGTCCCACACGGAGTCTACCGAAGATGCAGGGGCTGCTGATCCAGAAGCGTTGAAGATGCTTAATGAGCTGCGTCATATGAGTAACGATATCAATTTATCCCCCGACAACCTACAACTCCAGATACCAAAGATTCGGTTCGATGGGTCTGTAGGAGGTCTTTTGCAGGAACCCAGCCCTATCAGCGATTTAATCCATAGGCTTCAATCGCTCTCTATCCAAGAGAAGATTTGATCTTTCTTATGCAACCTTATGGTTGTTCGGTCGTACCTTAGAGAGTTCAGCTCGAATAAACATGATACCCTTCCAGTTTATGAATATGGATCTAAACATTATTGATTCTTTCGAATCCAATAGGGTTTAGGTTCTCGGCGGCCCCGATTAGTGATGGTGGTGGTTTCGGTCAAAGAGGCATCGTGTTTAAAATTATTATATATT
>JAAOAR010000334.1:0-42723 GCA_013395995.1 Fusarium pseudoanthophilum | reverse complement strand
ATTACGGGAGGTTGGGAGGGGGAAGGGGGGGGCGTGTCGTGTCATATCGTGTGGAAGTTGCAGGGGCAGTCAGAGAAGAGGGAGTGGGATCTGCATGGGCCCTGGACAAGGGTGTGAGCGGCGATCTTGATAGAAGCGAGGAGTACTAACACTGTTGCGGAGTGTTGCAAGAGCCCGTCCGACAATCGCAATTCGTGGTCTGAAATGTGAATTGTATGGTGATGTGGTATGGGAAAGGCGATCCTTGTAAACCATCATTCTATTCTGTCTATACCTTTCGCTAAATGATCTTTATTCTGTAAATATTAAGCAATTCCTTTTCTCCTCTAGTCTAGCATGCTAATATACAATCAGCTGGCCTAGCTGTCTGCTATCTTTTGGCTTTGGCTTGCCGCTACCTTTATGGGCTTGAGAAATCGAAATTGGATATTAGTGACAACCACTTCACTCTCTTCTCGGCAACCCTTTATCCGGATTGACCTCAGCCCTTGGCACTCTTCTCAGGTCTCCTCTGATACTTTCTCTGTTGATGCACTAAAGGAAGCACAAAGTCATGGACTCTTTCTTCCGTCTCCTCTTGTTATGACGCGCAGATGGTTCTTCAAATCTTACAACGTACAACGCTAGAACGAGATTATTGAAACACAAACTACTCTTAAGATCTCGGCGTTTGCTTTTAGCTGTTGAACGGTAATTCGCGCTCCAGCCCAAGATCTCAGTTCTAGATAACTCGACAGAATTATAACAGCACCCAATGGACTGGTAATTGGTGCATATTTTTGGTCAACCCCCATGCCCATCATCTTGTTTTGACTCCACTGTTCCCACCCTCCAAACGCGCGATAGATATCGTGAGTCTAGCGGCTCTTGTTGCTTCTTGGCTATGGAACGAACCATTCCTCATTGTGCAAAAAACATCCCATTCTCCTCGATCGAAGACGACAGAATGAAGCAATTGCGGATACAAACAAACAAAGTTGCCGTACATCCCGCTGTATTACTGCTTGACTCTCCTGCTCTCCTCCCGCTTCTAAGCACTACTAGACCTTATGGTCTCTCACTATCCCCAACATAGAACTCAACTCACATGAACTAGTGCCTGAGTTCAGCGCCGCGCCGTTGGACGTGGCATCGCCCAGTTTAGGAAACGGTGACCTACCGTAACGGGCCATTTCCGGCCCCTTTCTGTAAGTTTTGCCTTTCTAACCAGACGATCCCGTCGCCGGACAGAGTAGAGGCCAAGATGATGGTTGTGGGTGAGAATTGTAGACCTCAAGGCCTAAAGATGTTTGATCGGCATCAAAAAACAGTGAATCTCGCAATATCTTTGGTTTGCTCCACACAAGTCCACAGACCATGACCAAAATCTCAGTATCCCTGCCCCGTGGGACTCGTGGTTTCAGTCATTTTGGAGCCGGCCCGCGGAAGGGAGAGAGGGAGCATGGATTATGATGGACTTGACAAGGTTGTAAGTGGGATAAGGTTGGAGTCTTGGAGAGAAACATGAAATAACATGCGCGAAACCGTTCGGCCATGTTCTTGGAGATTCCCGCATTGATAGCGAGAGCGAGCGAGCGAGCGATCGCGATCGGTTTATCTTACTCCATAGAGAAGCAGACAGAACAAGCCTTTTCTTCTGATGCTTATCTGTGTCGTTTCCATGTTGGATACAAGTCAATCATGTGTCAGGAATGACCGTTTATCTTTGACGCAGAAACTGGCCCTTGCAATAACACGAGCATTGACCCGTCCTCCCCGCTCTCGTATAATCAATCCATCAGATCATAACCCTTGACAATTTTAAATATTTTGCCATTTTACTGGAGCCACTGGACAATACAGCAATACGCGGGAATGAGCCTCCGATTCGACGTCACTGAGAGAGACTCAGCGGTTGTCGTGTGACTGGAGATCTAAAACTCACCTTTAATTTTCTGACTGGGCAACAATCTACTCAGTAGCCCCAGTTCCCATCTCTCCATGTGTCTAGTCTAGCTGATTCAAAGTTATTTAGCTTGAGGGTTAAACTTACAAAGAATCCAACCATTGCCTTGTCCAGCTGAACACGTAAACCAACTCGGGAATACGTATCTTTTTAAGTTGGAACAAAAGTCAATTGATAGATAGCCTTGGTATGCTGACACGCTAAGAGCCTAAGAGGTCTGTCTAGTCCATCTTGAGACGACGTCGCTACGGTTCGGTCTATTTCTGTGTGGAAAATGGCACGATATGCAAGATAGTGGTGGTGGTGAAGCTTAGAAATGGCTGGAGTTTGTGAGCCTCTAGATCTAAAATCCGGGGCTTTTCCTTTAGTATTTGTACTGTATCTATAAGTGGCAGCCTCTTATTATCGATGATGATGATCAAAAACTTGGCACTTGGGTAATATTTCGATCAGTTATTATCCAGGAACCATCGCCTTTAATTTTGTATGTCACTGGCGGTCCAATAACCTCGTCACACATTTATCTCAAGCTTATGATTATGTACTGTACAATGGATGTCTTGTACCTACACCACCTTTGAATCTCACTCACATTTCTCAGTATCTGACTTCAACACCCACCATCAAGCCCAACACGAACTCCAACTACCGCCAAGTGCAGTGACTGCTACCCTATCTCTGCAGACGAGTACACCCTCTTTGACGCGCTTGTGTTCCAATTGTCCAATGGCGTAGCTAGCTCTTCCGATTTCTTACATGCTGTATCGTATTTTCTCGAGAACCCTTTTTGCTTGTCCTTGCCAGAACTGAATGGACACGGGCGTGGCAAAGATGCTTCGTAATGTCTCAATCTGCGACGCTATTCCCAACCAAATTCTCGGCTGCGTGCTTGGGAGAGTCACGCAAGCGATGATATGCGTGGGGGGATTGTCACGATTCTCAGTCTGTGTTATGTCTCGTGAATGCCATCTATCGGCATCATCGAGCCGTAAACCGAGGCTGTCACCATAATTATCTTGGCCGCCACATCCGCCATGTTCCTCTGACAGTCTGACTGCTCTGTCGCTGTGTCACGTTGTCTTGTGTAGTTGAGGCTCCGTTGTCCAAGGTAACTTGACTAGACTGACATATTCGCACATGCCAATGGCCTGGTCCTTATGTCAACGCCGTGACTTCTCGGCTCTATGCTGTGCCACGATGCACCACTGTCTGTCTGTATGTCTTTTACTTAGCCGACGAACCTTGATGTACTGTACAACCACCTCTGCATGTCCTTCTTTTCCCCTCTATGATGCTCGAGTGAGAATATATGATTCCTCCATGTTGAAGGAAAAGACTGTCACAGGCAAATCACAAGCTTAACCACTGTCGCTATTGCGTGTTTAGCTGCGCCGCTTGGCCAGGAGAATGCCACTTCAGGGTCCGCAATCTGCAAGCCGCCCGCCACCAGCTGCAGTCGGTCGATGTTAGCTGCGTCGTGAGGGTGTAGAGCCTCGAATTTTTTATTTTAGTTTTTCCGCTCGAAGGTTCCGGAGCATTTTGCAAACTGCAATATCGTGGAGCTTTGACTGATGTGTTATTCAACTCTATGTTTGCTGTTGTATCTATACTCGTAGCTTTTCAATTGCGCAGTACACGTAATTGTTCTGTGGTCTATGACTCTCTAGATATCATTGATTCGTACATCTCAGAGCTAAAGTTACGGCATGTGGGAGAAATACTTCAACTGTCGACGACGACAATGGAGCAGTTTTTAACCATATAAGCTCGGTTAAGTAGTCTAACTTACTTGTTGGGTCTTCTTCTGCTTTCGACATGCGTGTTCGTCGTCTTTTAAGCGTCATGGCCTTCCCACTATGGCTTTGAGTTTTTCGCGAATGCAAAGCTAATCGGCGTGAAACACTCGGTCTTGATCTTAGTCGAGGTAATGGAGCAGAGCCGCAAAACAAACCTTTTACGGACTGACCCGATCGAGACATTTGACTACATAGGTCCGACTGGCCACGAAATCTCTGTTTTGATTACTTGATGAGATGTGGTTCATACAAACAGATGAAATTCTGGGTGCAATCTTCAAATGAGATGCTGGTCTAGGGTAGGCAAATCTCACAATGCTTTGTCAAGGCTTGCCTGGGGTATAGCGCTTCAGAGCTGACCACTCAGGGCCTTCAGCTGTTGCAGGTGGCACCGCAGCGTGGCCCAAGCTCCCTAGCTCCTATGTCATCGCCTAAGTCGGATGCGTCTCTGATCCTAGAGATACGCATCATCAGCCTTGTCAAATACAATATCAACATTCACAACAAACATCGATATATGTACACTGAGCCTCACAACGCTGTTTCAATACTCGCGATTGCATAACTGAGCCTGGAGCTCTCTATAATATCTTCATTTTACCTGCCGATGTGACTAGTTGACCGAAAGGTCCCTTCCGGCGCCTCCGGCTTCGACCGTACTCAGCCTGTCGATATGGTCGCGGTATCAGGCTTTCGGAGTCTCTCGACTCCTGTGAATCGAACTCGACGTCTTCCTATGATACTCGGAGGAGGTGCATTCTTCATCATGTGCATTATATACCTCCTCCTCTCCATTGCACCTTGTATGGTGTATGGGAATTGCTACCGTGGTTATTCAAGTGCTTACAGCTTCGATGCTGACTTGGCTCACAACCCGACCTGGATGGCCGATATTCCCGACGACGTATTCCTCTCGAGCCTGAGTATACCGGGCACACATGACACAATGACCTACGAGATAGGAAGCGAGGTTCTGCAGTGTCAGAATTGGAACCTGACTACCCAGCTGGAAGCAGGTATTCGCTACTTCGACATCCGCGCTCGTGTGCGTGATGACGAGTTGCATATTTACCATGCCAATGGCTACACGGGCTTCAGCTTTGAAGATGTGGTTGGCTATATGAACGACTTCCTGGATAGGAACCCTTCTGAGACGATCATCATGCGCCTCAAGCAGGAAGGTAACGGCATTGGAGACAACAACACCCTGTCATTCGAAGCCGCCTTCAACAAATACCCACTCGGGGACCGACTGTACAACTACAGCGCTTCCGATCCTCTACCAACTCTTGGTAGTCTTCGCTCCAAGATCTTTGTTCTTCAAAACTTCCCAGCTTGGCGAGGCGGACCATATGGTTTGAAGTGGGAAGGCCCTCAAATGATCTTGGAAGATATATGGATCATTCCTGATATCTACCATCTGTCGGAGAAGTGGACTGCGATTCGCGATGCTCTCGAACTCGCTGCAACAGCGCCTCTCGACAACAAGGTCCTCTATTTGGCACACATTTCAGCCTCTGTTGGTGTCTTGCCCATCGAGGCTGCGGCTGGCCCAATGAACCGAACTGTCACTGGCATGAACGACATGACTGGCCAGTGGATTAAGGATTTTGAAGATAATGAAGACACTACCCGAACTGGAATTGTCATCATTGATTTCCCCGGCAAGAAGTTCATTGATGCCATTCTTCGATGGAATAAGTCATATACAAAGAAGCAGGCATAAGCCCAGGCCGATCATTGGTTGTGCTCAAGCCCTCGCCTGGTACTTAGGCCTCATGTCTTGATACACTGGACACCCCAAAGCCCGGTCGTTGGTCATTGTCAAGCTTTCTCATCTGAGACTCTGACGTCTCACCTCTCACTCATGGAATCGATACCCCACAGCATTGTGTACCCTAGCTAGCTCTCTAAATTACAATCGTCAGCGTGGCTGAACAAATAGCATTGAACAGCAAATAAAAACTATGCCAGATGAAAAAAGATGCATATTCAAATGAGGATTATCCAATTTTACCCCCCGTAGATCAATTCCTCATCATGCCCCTGCATCTGACGTGGATACTGTGGCGTCCGGATGCGTTTCACCAGGGCGAGTTGACTGAGTCAAAGAGAAAAGATCGTCAGGGACAGAAACACCAGAAATCAAGGCAGAGACTGTATAACGAAACAAAAGTACAGTACATAAAGTACGTAAAGCACACGTACACGCACACGCTTTCGGTCTGTGTCCACCCTGTCTCGATTTCTGGTCAATCAATCGCTGACTGTTCCGAACCCGGTGCGCGTTTCTGACACACTTTGAGATGTGTGAATGTGTTGTTCTGTGCGTGTTTGGCTATGACGTTGAGACTGAGATCGACACAATGTGAGTGTGAACTGTGAAGTTGGGACGTTGATGGAGTAACATGGTCAAGATGAGATTGCTCTCATGGTTATAGTTGAGTGAACGAATGATCTGATATGCATGTGAAATTACACATGTTGGTTACCCGGTATTGAAGGATTAACTAAACGAGGTGAGGGCTATGGACTATTGCTCTCTGTCTTCCAAGGCTAGATCGAGATAGAAAGATAGAAGCTAAAGTTGTCAGATAATACATGTGACTGTAGGACAAGTAAGTAACTGAATCTCATAATTATAGAACTGTAGGTGCTGAGTGATGACATCGAACGTAGAGTTTATATCTTCACCCAACATGTCAATCTACGGCAAAGGACAAAACTGAGGAAGAAGAGTACGAAAACCTGAATATCTTATAGCCTGATACTATTCGGTAGGCTTAACTGCCCGAACCGTCTCATTCCCCCTGATGCAAGAATCCTACAATACTTTACAAGGCCTCTCTTTCTAGAAACCTGACCCCCAAAGTCTTTTTACTCTAATTTGTATCACAGAAACAGGCAAGCAAATTCGCCACCCAATGGGTATAATGCACTTCCTGAACGCCTTGCAACTAAAGCACCTGAACCCCCCTCCAAAGCCAATTCTAATAGACACAAGAGTCTGATGAGACTCTTTTGTTTCAAAACATTGTTGAAACCGACTGATTCAATATGATAGGTTGTTGAGACCAAGTGAAGTCTCCAAGGAGCGAGCATGTGTGCATGTGTGTAAAAGCAGTAATAATTGTAGTAGTAGTAAAAGGAGATGTGTACTGATTGATAATGCAAAGGTCGAAAAGGAGCATAATGTGACAAAAGTCCTGATAAACGCCCTGGAAATGCGACTCGTCTGTTGTCCATCCGTTCGTTCCTGATCAGACTGCTTGTTTGGTCGTGTCCGAAGTCCTCTTCTGCGGGTCGTATCGTTATTGTATATCCATGATCAAACTCGTATTCTCTCTTCTCTCCCCTTTTCTCGTCTCTTCTCTTCTGTCTCTTTTCGTTCTCTCATACTCAAAACATAGCGACTTCCTTGCTTCATTCAATTTATGTCTTTCATCGCCGAGGCCGCTTCTCACGTTCACTCGATAAGTTTCCGACTCCTTCTTCGCTTCTTCTCTTGCGCCCACGATCCTCTCGTCCATCACGGCGATCTTCCGGTCGCAGCCCTCCACGACCGCCTCCTCTACCGCTGCCTCCCCAATCCTCACCACTTCGGCCGCTTTGACCATCGCCTCTGTGTCGTCCTTCACGACCTTGAACCAGGTCTCTACCACCGGTTGGAGGAGGGCCCATAGGCTCTCGTGGGGCACCGCTTTGATCTCTGTTAGATCTCCTAGATTCCCTCTCTTCTCTGCCACCTTCGCCAGCTCCAGATCGACGGTCCCGATATTCGCGATGTTCCTTGCCCTCGCGCTCTCGACCTGGACTACGATCTCGCTCTCGTTCGCGACTAGCTCCTCGACGCGAAGGGCGGCTGGACCGACTCTCACGGTCACCTCGGCGACTTCGGTCATGCTCGCTACGACCTGAGCTTTCCTCTCCATTGGCAGGCGCCCGGCTTGACGATTCGTTCCTGATAGGATCTTGTCGTTCTTGAGCTGGTGTAGCGGTGGGGGAACCTCCAGTCAAGACCTGAGCGTCAGAACCGCCAAGGGTTTGGCGTGAATGGCCCCTTCTTCCGCTGTTGCTCCGGCTTCCATCCGGCATATTGGCTTGGGCTTGTTGCAGGGTGCTGTTGATGCCCGCGAGCTGCCTACGCCCACCACCGTTGCGAACACGCTCATTCGAGGAGGCTGGACCGGTAGGCACATTAGGCTCACCAGCTGGTGATCCTGCGTAGCTGCCAGGTGTTTGTCGTTGTACAGGGCCGGGACCTCGGTCGGGAGTGTTGGTTCCAGGCATTGACTGGCGATTATGACCATGATTATGGCCATGAGGATGAGATGGTGGCGGTCCCGGTGGAGGGGGAGGGACTGCACCGACTTGAGCACCGATTTGTGCTAGACGCTCTGGATGGACCCCCGAAGGTGTAGCATTACTGGATGCAGGAGAAGGCAGCGAAGGCAGACCCTGGCTGGGGTTTGCGTTTCTCATCCGGTTTTGGGGGCCGCTTGGCGTGCCTGAGGGCGTGACAGGACCGTTATTCTGCTCGAACCCACGCCTTCCTCTACCTGACGCCGCCGGGCCAGTAGGTGGTGGTCGATCTGGAGTAGGAGGGCGTTCTGCTTCCGCGCCAGCAAACCTGCCATCAAGTCGACCTGGCAGGCCTTGAGGTACACCATGACCTCTATTTGAGCCTCGTCCACGGGCTCTTGGTCCGCTTGGTCCGCTTGGTCCGTAAGGGACCTCAGTGACATTCTGTATCGAGTTGAGACGTCCATAAGAATCATCTTGATGAGGTGGCTTGTGCTCAGGCTCTGGAACTCGAGAAGGAGTTCCATGGAAACTAGAAGTATCGCGACCCTTGGGTCCAGAACTTCGCTCAGCCTCACGGTCCATTGGTCTATCGCCGCGGTACGGTGATCGCTCCCGAGGGTCTCTTCCAGAAGAAGGCCTATGTTCCACAGGATAGTTGCGATCATGTCGGTCTTCACGTCCACCTTCAGGCTGACCACTCTCATGCCCATACCGAGCTCCTCGTCGAGGAGATTGACCGCGAGCGTTGTGATCTCGTGGCTCGTTCCGAGGGGCGCGTGAAGGTGTGTTGTCTCTGTTACCCATCAGGGCTGCCCTCTCCGGATTGATTGTATCCATTGGCTCTACGGGAGCGTTCTTACGACCTCTGCTAGACCGGTCAGAGTCCGGTGCACGAGCCCGTTCGTTGTCTTGAGCAAACAGGGCAGCGCGCTCGGGGTTGATATGTGGCTCAGGTGCCTCGACAGCTGCAGCGGGAGCTGTAGGGGCTGGGGTAGGTGTTTCGTTCAAGCGACCATGGTCGTGACCCCTACTGCTCTTAGAATCTCTAGTTCGGTCTCGCTCATGTTCGCCACGACGACTTGATCCGTCAGTTCGAGATGATTCCCGGCCGTGATCTTGTGTTCGTCGCTCAGAGAAGTCGCGTGAACGATCGGGACGAGCAGGATCAAAATTTCGAGATTCGCGCTGATCCCGGGATTCACGAGGTTCTCTAGGCTCACGCTGATCTCGAGCATCGCGAGGTTCCCTAGGCTCACGAGAATCCCTAGAGCGTGTGTCTCTGGGTTCTTTTCCATCACGACGCTCATGTCCGCGGGATTGGTTAAATCTTTCAGGAGTGTAGTGCGCAGGAATCGGCACATCAGGGCGACTAGGCAAGGTATGAGGTGGCCGTTCCGGAAGCGTGTTAGGTCGAGAGTCGTGCTTCGCACCAGCGCCAGCACCAGCTCCAGAATTGTTATTGGAGTTGCGGGGACCAGATGGTGTATGGTCGCGTTTTGAATCCCGAGACGATCCTGGCTTAGCTGGCAGCAAATCCTTCGCCGGGCCTGTGGATTTCGTCGGATCTGTCGCGGAATTCTTGGAGTCTTTGCCATCCTTGACCTCTCCATCTTCTTCCTCAGCAGTCGTTTGCTTCCCCCTTGATTGCCTGGCTTTGTTAGACTTGATACATCCTTGTCAGAGATATCTACGTACTTGTTGGGACCAGGCTTGAATTCTGGCGCAGTTGCACGCAAATTGGTCGTCTTGTCTGCTTCGTTCTGAGCAGCGCCAGCCTATTGAGGGTCAGTAATGTCCGGGAATCCAATATCGTAGCACTTACACCACCAGGGCGGAAAGCCTGGACCATAACCCATTTGGATTTCCTCCTCTGAAGTTCTGACATGGCACCCTGAGCAGCGACTGACAGATCGACACGTCCGCCGACCTCGCTATCAGGAGAAGGTTTGGCAGCACTCTCTTGCTTGGTAATAGTTTGGAGGAGGCTTGAAAACTTCGTAGCCATAAAGTCAATAGCCGGGAAGAAATCGAGGACCGCCTTCAGAACTGTGATGGCATTTCGAATATGCATCCATTCCGTACCCTCCAAACAAGAACGCAGAGCGCTATTGAGGTTCTTGTGCCAGCGGAAGAGCAAGTCACGGAATTGTTCGTGTTCAACAAAGGTCAGTGGCTGGTCATTGTCGTCAAAAGTCAGAGCGAACCCGAGGCGCGGCTGATCGGGGGTTCCCTTGGCCTCTTTCTCATACACACCCAATCTTGGCTGATCTCTTGACTTGTCTTTTTCATTATTGGGAACCGTCGCGTTCTTGTGCCAACGCGACAGATCCTCGAGAATAAGCTTCAAGAAGCGACCAAGATACTCAGCCTCCATGACAGTGGATGTGAAAATAAGAGCCCTCAGACGGTTGGCGTTGAACAGACGGTCGTAGAGTGACATCAACTGGAAGCCTGGGGCATTACCTTCGTGCAGTGCCTTGATGAACTTGTATGTATACTCAGCATCAGCCTTGGAGAGAAGCATGCGAGGGATAAAGCATTGCTCGAGTAGAATATCGGATATGGCATCTGGCTTGGCTCGAGGTTCCGGGAAAGACGATTGGAACTGCTTGTTCAAGTAAATTCTCCATTTCGCCTGGCGCATCAGATGTTCACTGTTTTCTTCTGAAAGCCCGATCTGGAGCTGCATAAGCTCCTTTCGTTTTTCCACTTTGCGCTCTTGTCCACGCCTTGACATGTCGCTTCGATCTCGTGAGATAGCGACCTCTTCAGCTCTGAGGCGATCTTTCTCTTGTCTGTAGATCTTGTCTGGGCAATAGAGGTCACCTAGCTGAAGAGCCCAAAAGTTCACATAAAGCTCTGGGGTAATCTTCTGCCAGATCTCAGGACGGACAGTATTTTGGATGGCATCCACAATCGGCTGTAACGTTGTCTTGATAAGAGAGGAATCTTCCGACTTCTGTGATGGTTGTGAATTAGTTGCTGTGTTCGGTGCTGGTGAGTTTTGGGCACCAGCCTGTTCTTCAGCCTGTACTGCTTCTTGGCTGGGTGTTTCGTTACCGCCGGATGCAGCAGGCGTATCAGACATTGAAACATCGCCTTCTTTGTCTGTAGATTGCGTGACCTGAGCCTTTTCTTTCGCCTCGTCGACCTTCTTTGGCTTCCACGGATGCATGCGATGAGAAAGGCTGGCCCTGCCGATCAGAAAAGCCAGAGTAGGGTCGAGGCCGTACGAATGGATGAGTTCAGGAATCGAGGGAACAAGGTCGTCGAAGGTCGATGGGTCCATGTTACTCCAGAGCAAGTCGAGGTATTGAACCAAGATGCGATGCGAATCGTCAATCATCGAGGATAGATATTTGATGTGGGCTTCATCTTCCGGCACCTGAAAGAGAGCTGCTTGTCGGTACTGTGCCAGGTTAATGAGTAACTGCGCGGCAAGTTTGGACTCCGTCAAAGCTTGGATGAGACGTTTCGAACTCTTGATGTTCTCGAATCGCTTGTCCTGGCCGCGAATTAGAGTATGGCGTCGCAGGTATTCACCTCCAGCCATGGATAAAATTTGAAGGTCAGTAAAATCAACCGAGTCAACAATACCACCCATCGAGGTGATGAGCTCCTTTAGAATGATAAGGTCGGTGGAGTTGCCCTGAATGAGCTGATGATTAACATATTGTAGGACTGGTGTGGCGTTAAGAACTGTGTATCGTCGAAAGACTCTGCCAGAGAATCTTGACAAGGCCTGTAACCATTTGCTGGTAGTAAGAGCGTGTTCGGCTTGAGTACGACTCCTTGATTTGCCAAGAGAGCTCATCAAGGACCATACAAGCACATCGTAGGAGAGATCTGTAAAGTACTTGGCGCACTCTACAAAAGCATCGATCAGATTTGGATAGGACTCCAATTGCTCGAAAGCGACCCTGAAAACGATACCAGGAGATGAGTAACTGGTTTTGGCGAGTTGCTTAGCCATTTCGCTCAAGTTCGTGAGAGAAACTCGCTTCATGGTGCCCCTTGTTTCCGACGTGGCCTTTGCAAAAGCTGCCTTCATAGCGGGCAATCGAGAAATCTGTCCCTCAAACCATTCGGCGTACATGGAGTAGCGAGTGGTCATAGGGTAATGCCTTAAAAGCTCCCAGATCGCGTTGACAGCTGAAGCATTAGCCTTGGTGTGACTCAAAGCTGGCATCAGCAGTCGTCGAAGTAGATCGTGCCATCGGGTAAGATTGTGCTCTGATTTGTCCTCAGCAAGACTCTTTGCTCCGATTCTGGCCAACTTGGTCAACAGAGCCTCATCCTTGCCAATATTGACACCGGAAATGTTGAGAAGTGTCCCGCAGAGAGTGAAGATATCATCCACGGACTGACAAACAGGAATGTTGTCGGCCCACTCGTCCCAGTAGTATCGATAATTTTGCGATTCGTTAGTGTCGGCTTTATCAGGGAATGGCCACCTCAAAGACTTGCGGGTTGTTAATCTGCTCAATCGAACACTGCCCTTGGGAAGTCCGGACTGATCGAAATCCGGAACGAATTTGGTTGGGCATCCAGTCTCGCCGACCACAACAGGTCGGCTGTCGCGGAAGACCTTGTCAACACAATGATGGAGAATGCGATGGATCCTTTCGAGGACCTCGGGGAATACCTCTGGGATCCATGGGAAGCGACCAAGAATGAATAGTGATTCGGGGATAGCTCCGATGGTCAATAATTGAGTGAGCAATGCCACCTTCTGTTCCAACGGTTCTGGCAGCTTTGGCTTGTTGTCTGCAGCCTCTGTGGCAGCCTCCTTCGTCTCTGCTTCAACCTTCTTGGGAAGTTCGCGTCTAGGCATATTCGAGCTATTGGGGTTATCGTCGTCGCCTTGGGGCAGGACACCAGCCATGAGAAGGGCGTTCATCGGACCACCGCGAGAAGACCGTTCCTCCTCCTCGATCCTCTTCATCTCCTTTTCTTTCACTGTTTCCATGTCTTCATCAGCTGGCGAAAGATGTGGGTATAGGTCAGTCAAGGAAATAAATCCAATCTTGACAAGAAGAGCAGCTAAGTATAAAAGATTGGCGGGGAGTACGTCTGTCTGGTCGCGAGCATTGGAGTTGTAGAAACGCAACTTGAAGCCGAGTAGTTGTGCGGCCGTTCTGTTGCCAGGTGGTGGGAGGGTTTTGGTTTCCTGCACCCACTGCCTTTCAATATCAGCGGCAGCATCATCGCCCTCGGCACCGTTGGTGATTGTAAGTTGTTGCGAGTCAGAATCGGCGACTTGTCGACCACCAAGCTCAAAGAAAGCCTCCATGTGAACTTCCCGAGCTCGATCCCAGAAAGCAATATCTCGAACTCGCTTCTTCTCCTCCAAGAGCTTCTCATCATCTTCCGTCGTTGTCCACTGCGAGTAGCCTGGGGTTGCCCACAAGGGTAAGCCACCAACATAGACTGCGGCACTAAATTTGAGATGAGATCGAGGCCACCAGGAGCTAACTCGTAGAAATTTGACGAAGAATTTGAACTGCTTGATGAGAACAGCAGCCGCAACGTCGAGGGTTACGTCCAATACCCTGCCGACGTCAAGATCGAATGTGCCGATAAGAGCCTTGATTCGTTCGAAGGTCTGTTCTGCCATTTCGGGAGGAGGGGGAGTCACACTGCTAGTTGTGAAAAGTTCCGTTATGAGCTTTGAGTATCCTTCCGTCTCCTCGCGGAGCAGGTTGTAGTTGGCTTGTCGGTATAGAAGGTTTGTTGCCTGCTTGATACCCAGTTTGACAAAGTTATCTCGAATGAGTCCTATCCGCTGCAAAACTTCAGCTTCGAGCACTTGTCGCATTAGGTTGGACGACACGCCAGATGACAGGACGAATTCACGAAGAGTCGGCCTGTAAATGGCGGGCTCGTTATCCATGACTATGGACAAGGAGTCAAGAAATAGGGTGTGGGGAGCGAACGCGTATGAATCCTTAATAATCTCCGTCGTTTCGTCACCAAGAATTTCTTTGACGCAGGCACCTGCATCGGCTGGTGGTAATCGAGCTTCGACAACTGCGTGCACGAACTCTTGGAACAAGCTTGACAGCTCCGTGATGTCAACATCTTCCCGCGACTGCTTTCCATGCTGGATGATTGCATTCCGACCACTCTCAGCCCAAGTGCTAATCTTCTCGTCCGTAAGATGATTATAGCGATAGTTAGAACGGACCGGAGAGGGCGGTCGCAACAACGGCGGTGGTGCATAAGCAGGTCTCTTGATCACTGGCGCAGAAGGAGGAGGAGGTGCCGGTGGCTGTGGTGTATGAGAAGAGCCGGGTCGTCGTTGCGTTGATGAAGGGTTCTGTTGATGGTTTGGGGGTCCTCGGTTTTGACCTTGAGATGAATCGCGTCGGCCGGGACCTCTAGGCCCTCTGCCACGACCACGAGCCATGTTATCGTCGCGGTCGTGTTGTCCAAGTGCGGTATCACCGGGTCGATGAGGAGAAGATCGGCCGCCTTCAACGGAATGGCGATCACTTCTCTTTCGTTTACCCGGAGGCATAACTCGCGATAATGAAGTCGTAACCGAAAGCGATGATTATCTCATTAGATGATCGTGACGATGCTGCGATGTCGGAAATTATGGATGTCAAGGTCTGGAAGAGAAAATATGAGTTGAGAGTTTCGAAAATAGCGGAGGAAGCAGCATTTGTTGCTATCAAGGCTGCGGCGCGGATGAAGAAGGACTGACTTTTGACGACAAGGAGTTCGGGTGGGGAAGGTTATAGTCGCGACAAAGCTGACAAGGGAACGACTGAAAGAAAAGAAGTTGGTAGTAGTACAAGAGTGCGCAATTATCTTCTGACCTGATAGAAAGAAGCTAGATACGTGTGCGATTGGTTGTTTGCGTTGGGTGAGCCCAGTCGCGATGGGTTTGAGAAGAAAGGAATAAAGCAAAGAAGCTCCAACAAAGCAAAAGCACGGATGGAATTACATGTCACGACGTTTTGGCAGCCTTATCCTTTACTGGGGAAACGAGGCTGCCAACCACTGGAGGCACGTCGGCCAGTGGCAGGCACAGCGCCCGCACGGACCACCTTCAGCGGACTCAACAGTACGTACCGCTCTATTGGGATTCTATTCATCTCATCGGTTTCAGGATTGAATGGCACTTTACGGAGTAGTTCAGAGCTTGATACTCATTGAATGGCAGTCGGTTTGAGTTGACAATAGAAATAACGGGCCTGAACAGTTAGATTGAGTCATGTAATAGAAAATCAACCTATTGTACCTGATTCGAATCCGGAAGCTATCAATTTGATAATGCAGAACCGTTCCCCAGACTCACGTCGGCACGTGATCGTCACTTCCTCCGTTGCCGGCCAATTCGTGCATCAAAGAAAGCATCTCAATTGGCTGAGTCATGGCATTCATGGAGACCAGCCAGAATTACGCCATAGCAAGGCCCAGGTTTTTTCACCTAAACACTCATAGAATCACTTCTTTTGGGACAATTGAGTTCTAAAGCACTATCGACTAACATATCTATACCCTAAAAGTCCCAATTTTTATCGGGTTGAGTCACTCTGAGATTGAGCGACCTCGATATCAAACTTTAAGACCCTGGAGCGACCCCGGTCCGATCTTTTTGTATAACCTCTCACAAAGTACATCAGTGCAGATATCGTGGAGAGAGACTTTGACAATCTCATACGATCATGCCAGCTGCGACTATGGCTGAAAATACTACTACAAATGACGATTCTCGTCAACATTATGGTCAGTATTTACCTTTATCATGACATGCTTCCTTCAGCGTCTCTCTCTTCCCTTCCCTTCCCTTCCCTCATGCCTCATGCCTTTCATGCCCTTCTACCCTCATCATTATAGAAGACCAGTGACTGAATACCTGTAAGAAAGAACGCAATCACAGCCTGAGAACCCGTTCTCTGCCCTCATTCCTGAGCAGCAGATAGCGATTGTTCCAGAATTCACTCTCGAGTCCGGAGTCACACTCTATAATCTACCGGTCGCTTACACAACTCGCGGCAAACTCAATGAAGAGGGCAACAATGCCATGGTAATCTGCCATGCTCTCACTGGAAGCGCCGATGTGAGCGACTGGTGGGGCCCTCTACTCGGAGGACCTGGTCGAGCTTTCGACACTTCAAGATTCTTCATCGTTTGTATGAACAGTCTCGGCAGCCCTTATGGCACTGCGAGCCCAGTAACTGCTAAGGATAATGATCCAAGCAAGGGTCGATATGGACCCGAGTTCCCTCTTACCACAATCCGAGATGATGTCAAGTAAGTTCAAGATCCTATAATCTCGACACCTGCGTTCAGGTTTGCTTGAACAAGAAATAGTGGCTAACCATTGACAGCCTTCACAAGCTCATCCTTGATGATCTAGGCGTGAAGCAACTTGCTGCTGTTGTTGGAGGTTCTCTGGGTGGTATGTTTGTGCTTGAGTGGGCATACTTTGGCAAGGACTACATCCGATGTATCGTCCCTATCGCGACCTCTAGCAGACACAGCGCTTGGGGTATTAGCTGGGGTGAGGCTCAACGACAGAGCATCTATGCCGACCCAAAGTACGACGATGGATACTATGCCTTCGATGACCCCCCTTCAACTGGTCTGGGTGCGGCTCGTATGTCTGCTCTGCTCACATATCGAAGCCGTAACTCGTTCGAGTCGAGATTCGGACGCAACATTCCCGACCCATCCAAGGTCCAAACCATTGGAGGTCGACCTCGCCCCTCGACTCCCTCAGAGGCACACTTCCATATTCACAACGATGGCCATGTTGTAAAGCGTACATCCATATCTCGCCAGAACAGCACAACTGATGCAGCCTCAACTGCTGAGTCACCTGCTGTGCCCGATGTAGCGGATCCTCAATTCCATGGACCTACCAATGGCAGCCTTACTGGAGGAGAGCTGCCTCAGTCGCACTATTTCTCCGCCCAGTCGTATCTACGATACCAGGGACGTAAGTTCGTTACGCGATTCGACAGCAACTGCTACATTGCCATGACTCGTAAGTTGGACACGCATGACGTGTCACGCAACCGAGCAGACACCATCGCAGATGCACTAGCTATGATTCAACAACCCACACTTGTTTTGGGCATTGAGAGCGATGGCCTCTTCACTTTTGCTGAGCAGGAGGAGATTGCACAACACGTACCTAATGCGCGTCTCGAGCGAATCGAGAGTCCCGAGGGTCACGATGCATTTTTGTTGCAGTTTGAGCAGGTCAATAACTACGTTCTCTCATTTTTCAAGGAGGTCTTGCCTGATATCATGTCCAAGGATGGCGGAGCACCTGAGGAGGCTAGTGTTGGACAAATCACCAAGTCGAGCACATTTGGAGAAGCTGAAGTTGAGGATATTACTGCGTGGTAGGATTGCTTGGAGTAATGTTAGGATGGCGCTTGGTGCCGTGCCTCGAAAATTAGACAAGAATGAAAATCATGATGACGAGTTCGAATATGCACAATTGGATTGTTAATGCGTTGTCTTCTAGCCGAGTGATTGTTTCATCGAATCTTATGTCAGATCAAGCTGTCTTGTGACGATTTCTAGGCACAAATAGCATGTAACATCGTCGATTATATTAGGCAGGCAGCGCAAGTCTAGCAGAAATTCACATTGGAGCCTGATTTCAAACTGTAGAGCTTCAGGAGCCCTAAGGAGCAAAACAATCGAGACCTTCAGTTACCTTAGGGAGTCCAAGATAACTAATCGGAAGTCTCCAAAGCTCACATTGAGTGTATCCTAAGCTCATCTAATATTATTGCTACTGTGGGATCGAGATTGGATTTCTCAATATCCCCTGGACGAGGGAGAGATGCACTGACTCATACCAACTGGGATGTCTGAAGCGCACAATGAACATCGTAAGATGTTGTTGCAAACTTGAACCCATTGCAGTTAACCCACAAAATCCTTGCAAGTTCTAGAAGCTATCAAAGATCACCTTCTATCAGTTCACGTTCTAGTTAAGACAATGCTAGGCTTCGGCACTGAAGATGAGCTCTGTATCGGCACTTAGACAAGTGGGTATATCTATCAGAGCATTCTAGAACGCGCACACATATTGTTCTAGGGTGACAATGGAACCATGCGATGCAGTCGATGACAAGTGCCGAGTCGATCATCACGATGTTACCCGTCCACTTATTAACGGCATCCACTGCCTAGCGATACAGGAATACGCGAGTCCACGGATGTGTGCGAGACATTGAGGGAGAGACGACGACTGTCTCAGGACACTACAGGAAAGAATCTAGAATGGTCTGATAAGTGTTGAAGCTTTGAAGCTTTGAAGCTTGAAATCAATAGTCAATGTCCGTTAATCACTGGACTCGCTGTTCGTGGTGCCGTCTGTTAGCTAGCCATACTAGCTAACCTTCTTCCCCCTGATGCCACCATGTTCTTCACAATGGTATTCACAATTATCGATAATTGATCCTGTCACATTCACGACGCGAAGCCACCGAGTACATGGCGCTCTATGTTCTACGATAAACGATCGTGGTGGCGGCGAGACTAAAACATGAGGCCGTCCCGAGTGACATTCCTGGAATGCAGATTGATGAAAACAGGACAAAGTTGAGCAGATACACCAATAACATCGGCACTTCGCTTATTGACGCTCAATGCATTTCTCCCCGAGAGCTGTGTTACTGGCTATTGAAGGTTCACGATTACCGGACTCCAAGGTCACCGCCGTTGAGGGATCTATTTCTGTCGGGCGCCGCAATTAACTTTGATATACATTTCAACAAACACGGGCTTGAAGATTTAGATGTTACTCCGGGCTTACGGGAGCCTTGTTTGTCTTGGCATACGGCGTAGGGTGTTGTTGTGAACCCTTATGAACTGGATGTTGGTTGAGACGACGACACGGCATCGTTAACACACCATTAGAGCCACTGCACATGAGAACATGGTGCAATGGTTTTCAACCCTTCACATGAGGCCCAGACGCGGCCAGGCATCTCTTGTCAGGCAATTCTGAGAGATTGGAATGTGAATCATGTTAAAGAAGCATCTTTGGCACACGTCCACACATCCTAGCTTCATATTACATGTAGCAACTACAAGAGAACATCGTAGAAGCACCAATGTCTCATGATGATGCACTCTGTCTCTGCTCTTCCAATTACATACCGAGACATGCGCTTAGGCTACTTGGGCCTGCACCGCAGATGTTTCTCGACGTGTAACACTCTGATAGCCCACCGGCCCACTGACAGAGGAATTACTCAGCGCTACGGTATCGTCTACAACAATCCTATGAGGTAAAGGATTCGTAGACCATTTAAAGTGAGGCACTGCAGAATACAAAAGTCGTGACAACCTAGGCAGTGGAGGGCCTTGTGGAAAGTAAACACACGTGGAGCACCGATTGGTTGAGTTAGATAGAGGAACCAAACCTTGGCCCCTGTCAAATTCTAAGCGAAACAAGAGCTGAGAAGTTAAAAAGGCAAACGAGGCGAGAATCTGGACGTGGTGAGACGAGGTTGAGAATCCATAAGCGTCGGGCGTTGTACCTTTGTTGGTCCGATTCGGTCGGAATTCATCCTCGACCGAGATGAAATTGAAAACGATGGGGGTTGAAGGGAGGCTTGCTTGGCCTCGAGTCAAGAAATCGTATAGTTAACAGAAAAATCTTGTAGCAAATTGCCTAGAGGTATTCTTTAGGTAACGGTTTCAAGCGGCAAGCGTCGCAGATTGATAGAATTAGCAAAGCAAATCCAGGCACAGAGCAACGAGACCCGTAATGCGTTACTCTTTTCGTTAATATCAGGCGAGAGCCATTGTTCTTTCTGAGATCCATGCATACCGTGGCAAACTTGAGAATGCGGCTAGAAGCATTTTCGAAGCTGATATGGTGGAGTTTCTTCTGAGCGACTGACAAAAAGTAAACGTGCAAAAAGATGGGGCCCTTGTCATTGTTTTCTCTTGGAGAATCAGAAAGAGGAAACCCGGTCTCGTTTCACATGGTTGAGTAATGGATAAGTCAGAGTCAGAGTCACGTTTATCGTGTTACACTGCTATCCGTGTTTCTTCATGCGACGACAGCAGCCGTGCACGACCCAGTCGGGAGTGATCTCGTCGTATGCCGGAAGCCGTCCGTAGGCTCTTTTACGATTGTGTAAGGGAATAAACCCACTGTATTTGTCTGGGCGGATTGCACAATGTGTAGCATTTACGTACAAGCACGCAGAGAATACGCCCGTTTCGGTGCTTTTTCCTGTCATCAGTGTTGTTGACGGACTGCACGTGTTGATAGGCCTCGACACGAGATGAGGGGAAGCTTGATAAAGATGTTTTTGTGTGAGTGTGATGCAGATGCAGATAACCATTGCCGATCCTTTTCAATCCGTCGTCATCGATGTGATGATACCTTCGGATGTATGTGTACGAATTCAGGTCATCATCAATCACACGGCGTCGATCAAAGGGCGTGAATAGAAGTGAAAGAAGCGCCGGTCAAATCATGAAAGTTGCCGTTCGGCGAGATCTGCGACCAAGTGACCGCGGTGAGATTGAGTGGTGAACCCAATGCGGAATGATGTGGATGATGGATCCATGGAACGACTCTATTGTTTCTGGAAGCCTTCCCATGCAAGGGGAGGTAAGAAAGTTGGATCAGTGACAGAAGTATTTAGGCAAGATTAGTGTGTTGTACTGAGCCTTTAGGTTAGCTTATTTTGGCACTATAGCCTAGTGCTATAAGTTTTCTTGCTCCCTGGAGAAAACACATTGATCGATGCCTTAGGCACGAGGTTTGTCAGTGATTTGTTCTGGAAAAAACAGGGGCCAAGGGGTCTTCCTTGTCTGACAAGTCGAGTCTGACGGAGTGCATCATATCTAATTTCTGTAACACGGCGTCAAATTTGGAAGTTGAAAAAGCTCAAGCGAACCAGGGTCGAGATGTCCCTGCGTAGGAATAATCACGAAATAGCCTCAATTGACATGCAAGCCTCTTATTGAATAGACTCTGTAATGATATCCCCAAATCTCACCACACCCAGAAACTCACTACACACAGAAACGACCCTGTTCCTCCAAGTGGGGGGCAGCCATCTCAGTGTAAGACGCGGGCGTTAGGTTCGAAAGCTCTCCACCAGGGCGAGTTTGGCCACTGACCTCCGATGCCTCCCAATTGGCTCTGCTGACTTAGTGGATTGCAGGGGGTGGGCAAGGGTGCATCTGCTTGAAAAGGGAGTCTCTTTTGAGTCTGGAGTGAAGTGACGGGGTTCTAGCTGAGTATGAAACCCTGGGTTGAGATTCACCTGAGCAAGATGGACTATCGACTTCTCTAGAGCTGGACCTTTGTTCCTGTACGGACTCATATACTATGCTCGAAGGAGGAGGTGGTTAACAGAATGACCTGCTTCGAACAAGGCGGGCCTTGTGGGCTCTCTAAAAGCATGGGCAACTTGGTGTTCCATTCATCTCAGTTGGTCTGCATCGAACCCTCAACTCTTACTGGTTCGGGGAGACTCGAGTGGGTGTGCAGTGGACTTTCCATCTTGCTTCTTCCTCGGCTTCCACAGTGGGCAGTGGCTTGGCCGGAGATTCCATTATGGAAGGCGTGCGCAGATGTGTCTCCACCATTGCACCTGCCTCAAAATCACCACCCATCCATCCATCACCCAGGGCATCCCCCATCCGCTACAAGGAAGGTACAGCACGGTCTCGCACGCTATATCCGGCCGTAGTTACCTATTCTCTATCAATCCCAACTGTCTGGAATCCTCTCACTTCCCCATTTCATCTATCGTTGTTGTTGTTGGTGAGATCGTAATATTTTCTTCATTCTATTACCTCTTCTTCTCTGTACATTGCTAGGGCCTCGCCTTATCTTTACCTGCATCATCAACTATCGCATCCCCTCGACACCTACGAACCCGCACACCCCGACGGTCAACTACGCCGAAACTCCGATTCATGGTATTCGATGTCGAACTTGAACTGTAGAACAACTCTCTCTTGCCCTCGATAAATCATCGCCGATCAATTTGGGGGTATTGGATTAGAAGGAAGTTACGTTTTGGTCTTGATCCTGGAACATCGTCTTGAACGACCACCATCTTCGAACTGAGGTGAACAACTCGGCACCCACGAACCATAAATTGGGGAAACGACGATATTACGGCATCAATCAGACTGGACTGGAAATAATTCAAAGAATTGGATCAATTGCTGCGAAATTCATAAAGATTCAGAGTCTCGATTCTATGCATTCCTGATCTCTTAACGGAGTAGCACCCGAAGAGGTGGAGATCGGTATCGCGAAACTCATCCCGAAGCATCCCCATACAGAACAACCCATGTCGTCGATTACGGATATCATCGCTCCCGATATTTACTCGCCTTAAACTTCAAAATGCCAGACTACGACGAAGACATGCTGCCTCCCCCGGCATCAGGCTCTCAGCAGGATCGCACTTGGGGTGGTAATAACGCTTTTCACAACTTCTTCAACGACTTCTCTCACATTCCCGACCCAAATCTTCGCCGCCGTCTTGCTTTATCTGAGATTGATAAAGTTCCTTTTGGTGCATATCGTATGTGATTCACTTTATTCTCATCGGTTGTTATTAAAGCCAATGCTGATCAAATTAGATGTCCGTGCTGTATTAGTGGCAGGTGTTGGTTTTTTCCTTGATTCTTACGATATTTTTGCCATCAACCTCATCACCATACTACTTGGAGTTGTCTTTTGGGGCGATCCTAACCCTCAAAACGGCTTCAGTGGCAATGATGGATATCTCCCCGACCCAGTCAACCAGGCATTCAAGGCCTCTACGAGTGCCGGAATCGTAGTGGGAATGATCGTCTTTGGATGGCTAGCAGAGTTAGTGTCACCCGTCTTATCGATCATTTCATAGACAAGAATGTACTAACAACTCAAATAGTGGCTTTGGTCGACGCCGCATGTATGGTGTTGAATTGGGTATTATTATCCTAGCGACGCTTTGCTGCGCTCTCATTTCGTCTAGCCCTGCAATGGGATCGACAGGTCTCCTAATCTTTTGGCGTATCATCATGGTAAGTCTGCAAAGGGTTTGCGTTTTGCAGCATTTCCTGACTATATCCAGGGCATTGGAATTGGCGGCGACTACCCGCTCTCAAGTGTCATTACCTCCGAGTAAGTGTCCTCGCTGTCATGTTGCCATTCAGACTTTGTGGCTGGGGTTTAGTTCACACCAAGCCCCTAACACGCCCTGATCAACTCAAACTGACTGAGATCCCGCTAGGTTCGCTCCGACAAGATGGCGCGGCGCTATGGTTGCTGCTGTCTTCTCTATGCAGGGACTTGGACAGCTAGCAGCTGCTATTGTTGCCCTAATCACTACTGTTGCTTTCAAGGACGCCTTTGTTGGAGCTGCTGACGAAAGCCAATGCGGTTTCGAGTGCCGACTGGCCGCTGACCGAGCCTGGCGAATTATTGTTGGAGTGGGAGCCATTCCTGCTTGCGCCGCCCTTTATTACCGTATCACTATCCCAGAAACCCCTCGATATACCTTTGATGTTGAGCACGACGTCGAGAAAGCCGATGCCGACATCAAAGCATACGTTGCCAGCAAGTCCAAGGGTTCCTTTGACGTTGTTCACCAAGTCAGGAGTAAGCGCATAGCTGGACGTAGCCTTGACGTCCCTCGTGCGTCCTGGTCTGATCTTATTTCCTTCTTCCGCCAATGGGCCAATTTCAAGATGCTATTAGGCACAACTTTGTCCTGGTTCTTTTTGGTAAGTGTTGTTGTTAAGACGTTTCTTGACTCCCGCTAATTTGTTCAAAGGACCTCGCTTTCTATGGTCTTGGCCTTAATAATACCTTTGTCCTTCAAGCAGTCGGCTATGGTGCTGGTAACTCCCTTTTCGAAAAGCTTCACAACCAAGCTGTCGGAATGATCATTTTGACATGTGCTGGATCACTTCCTGGCTACTGGACTGCCATACTTAGCGTCGACACTTTCGGTCGTAAGCCGCTACAGGTTTTCGGATTTCTCCTGCTCACCATTGTCTTCTGTATCCTCGGCTTTGCTTACAAGAGTCTTCCACAAGGGGGTTTGCTTGCGCTCTACATTGTTGGCCAGTTTCTCTTCAATGCTGGCCCTAACACGACCACTTTCATCGTTCCTGGCGAATGTTTCCCTACCCGATATCGATCGACCGGCCATGGCATCTCGGCTGCCATGGGTAAAATCGGAGCAATTATTGCGCAGGGTATCAGCATCCCTATGGTGCGACAGGGATCCCCCGAGGGTTGTAAAGGTACCGATTGTGCACCAAACATGCACCGACTGCTCCAACTCTTTGCCCTTTTCATGTTGTTTGGTACTCTGGTTTCCTTGTTGATTCCCGAGACCAAGGGCATGACTTTGGAGGAGCTTTCTGGAGAACCCCGTACAAGCTACAATTCTGGATGTAACGGTAGTATTAGTCTTGGGTCACCAAAGCTCAGGGCCTGGAACCCCTTTGTGGGTGGTCAACCCGCAGGATTCTCGTATCCTAGATCCAGAATGAGCCACTTCCGAAAGAGTGATCGTGTTGGTATCATGACCTCACCGGAACTCATGGCTGAGACATCCCGACTTCGAAAACCTCGCATCTGGAGAAGACACCGCAAGGCCAAGTCGAGCAGCGGTACAGATATCGCTTTGAGCACTCGAAGCTCTGGTACAGGGGAGGATGAAATCTTTCCAGCAGGCCCGCCTGCATCCTCATCTACTCCTCCACAGCCACCGCCGACTTGGGGAGCTGGCTGGGGTCGGATAGATAGAGGAGGACCCCCTCCGCTGCTCAACTCGGTCCAGTTGCAGGATGTTGGCAGTCTCTTGACGAAATGATCTGGATGCAAAATCGGTGTTGTTCGCATGATTCGCATATCTCTGGCGTTGGTGGAATAATGAAATTTAGACTATGATACCTTAGATGTTTGTTTTTGCATAGTTGTCGAGTTGAACATCGACATTTGGAGACTTGGAAGCAGAAGTGCTTCGCAACTTGTACGAATGAATTACGAATACAAAGAATCCCCAATTTATGAGTTGCAGACTTGGACAATCTAACTGGGTATATGATTAATGTGAAACTTCTAAAGCTCTCAATACCGTGCTTGTCATTTATCAACGAGTCTGGCACTTAATGCAAACAAGGATGATACTCGAATTCGCAGTCTATTATTACAAGCTTCTGACAAAAGACTTCTTCTGCCAGACCATCTATGAGAACCTCAATACTATCCCAAGTCTCTCGAAGTCTAACAACGTGCTCTATCCCTCTCTAGCCCTTCTCAGACATAATGAAAGACCAATAAGCTTTTCTAGTCTACCAAAAGATCATCCGCGGAGAACCTTGAGCGCTTCTTTCAGGTTTGCCACATCACGGGTCAACTTCTCACGACGATCGCGGCTGAGCATGTCTTCGCCGGCGATAGCCTCGAGCTGCTCAGGTGTCATGTGAAACACAACTTGGTCAGACAGAACGGTGAGCGGGCCGTCGTTGTCGTCGAGGAGGAAGAAGTCGATGACTTGCCGGCAGACAACATCGACGAATCGGCTGCGGGCGATGTCGTAGTAGGTCAGAAGAACATCGTGAATGTCCTGGCAGATGGTGGCCAGGTTGGTAGGCTTGGGTCTACCCTCGACAGCGTCACGAACATACGTAGCAAGCTCACTTGCTGACTGACACTCATCGTAGCCGTTCAGTGTGGCGTGTTTGACCAATTCACCGAGGTCCTCTCCCTTGGATCTATTGTCGGTCAAGTCGCTGCTGAAAGAAGGGCTATAGGTCATGCTTCTCCCCTCGAACTCAACCTTGAGAAGAAACTCGGTATGGTCGACAGCACGCTTGTACCGGGCTTGAAGGTCGTCGGCCAGGAAGTTCCAGAGCTCCCCGCGAATGTCAGGGTCAGGACAGGAATGCTCGAGAACACTGTTGATGAAATGATGGACGATGAGAATGGCATTAGCGATGTGAGCTCGAGCTGCGTTCGGCCAGTTCTTGGACTGCTCCTTGAAGTTCTTGGGCAACATCTCACCACCGAACTAAAGAACGTGTTAGAATAAGGGGCTACTTGGCCTGATTCGACAAGGTTGGGGACTTACGGTGCCGAGTTCATAGGCGCGAGAAGCAAGCCACTCTCGCTCGATGAAGTCCATGATATCTTCTTCATCCTCTTTTGGCCATACAAAGGGGTCGTGAAGAACACCATCCTCAAGATCCTCCTCTCCTAGATCGGGGATGTCGAAAGACGTTCCTTGATGGTATAGCCCGCTACGGCCATCGAGCGTGATCGCTGGCGTACGCCCCATTAGATTGTCAAATTTGTAAGAGGAGCTTAAGTTTCCCTCCATAAATTTGAAGGCATCTGGCTTGGCTTTTCGTTTGCCTTTTTCTTTATCCTTCTTGTCGCCAGGTCGATGAAACTTGCGTGTCTCTCCGAATTTGTAGAGAGTCTTTGCAAACTCCTCGTTGATTTCACGGATCCGGGTGATGAGCTTCAGATCTGTGCCGTTGTCAAAGAGAGCCTCGCGGCTGTACTGGCCGTCGAGACCACAGTTCTTGATGCGGGTGAATTGAGCCGCAATCTGTCCGATATAGATACGTTGCTGCTCAGTGGTGCTGCGCGACTGGCCCATATCCTTGAGAAGGATCTCAGTTTCTTTGAGGAGCATCGAAAGATCACCGCGAACCTTGGGAAACTCGCTTTTGGTTCGATCCATGAGAAGCTGTTGGACACGGACCTTGAGTGCCGGGATACCAAGTCGGTCAGAGGATAGCTTAGTCCAGGGCGCCTTAGAGAAGAACTCTTTCTCAGCGCGAGTTCGCTCCTCAGCACTGGAAGAACTGTCATCTGCACTTCGGTTCTTCACAACACAGTATCCAAGCTGAAGATCACGTCGCTTTCCACGGACGAGGTCAACGATAACAGCCTTCATAGCTTCTTCAACAGCCAAGTCAGGCTTGGTGAGGACACCGAGAGTTCGCTTACCCTCAGGGTCAACTTCCTTTGCGTAGGTGAGAATCTTTTGGTTCGCAATGTCACCGTTACAAGGAACAACAGCGAGGATGATAGTGCGTGACTCTTGGATGTACTTTTGCACCATATTCTTGACGAGCTCAATGTCTTCCTTGGTGGTGACGCCAGGAGTGACGTTCTCGAACATTCCGGGAACATCGATGACAGTCAGATGATCTTCATTGGGGCCGCTGATTTCGACGCGGAGAACATCTCGACTGAAGGCAGAGCCAGTGGAGCCGTCACCGGACTCTGACTTGATGCCCATCACCTTGGCGGCCTATAAAGACTACGTTAGACGTTACCATAAGTGACGTGAATATGTCACTTACATCTTGGAAAATCTGAGCAAACTCCTCGGCATCAAGGTTGGTCGCAGTGCGATGAAAGGACTTTGCTTGTTCTTCATCCGCATCGACAGCATGGATAGAGACAACGATGCTCTCAGTTTCCTCACGACGACAGATGATCTCTGTTGCATGGCGCGTGCAGAGAGTCACTGAGCGAGGGAAATGAAAGCCGGTAAGAGACTCGAGGACACTGGACTTGCCAGCGCTCTGGTCACCAACGACAACCATCTGTGTAAACATTAGCTGAGAGTGTCTGGTGCAAGGTGATAAAAGAGACATACCTGAGGGAGAGGCACCATATTGGAGATGCCTAGCTCTCGCAGCTTGTCCATCTTGTCCAGAAGGGCTCGATTACCGAGTCCTTGCTCGGACTTGACAGTCTTTGCGGTAGTCATCTTGACAAGACAAAGTTCTTTGCAAGAGTGTAGTGTACACTGTATGTATGTCGCAGACCTGTTGAGGTTGCGTGGAATGAGGAAAGGGATAACGACCACCGTATGAATCTAGCGGTGGAAGAAAAAGAAAGAGAAAAGAAGATGAACCTGGGGGGAAAGAAGAATTTATACCTTGCCTGTTTAACTCTTAAGGCCTGTGAATCACTCACAGATAGATATTCAAGGGTTCTCGGGTGCTTGCAGTGACTGGCAGCTGTACGTTACGGTCACCTATAGGAGGCCCTTCCTGAAGGCCCAGCAGCTTCGATGCTTCTATTTAATACAGTTCTCAGGCCCAGAGGGCTATGTTCTTTCTGCCTTATTCATGCTATGGAACGTGATGGTGCAATCTGCAGCCTTGATACTCGGGACCTATGTGAATGAACTGGAAGCGGGATGCTGCATTCACCAAAACACCAGCTCGAGTTAATTTGCGAAACCGAACCAATTGAGACTAACATTCTGCCTTGCAGGCACCTATCAGATTTGATCTTCAAAGAAATTGTCCTCTGTTATGGGGTGGTCGGCCTCCGACAGCTGCGCCCTGCTGCTATCGTGGAGTTTCATCTCTAGAGAACAGGCCCTGTATGCGGGCTCTTTTTTGTTGGCTCTTCTCTCAAGTTGTTGGCTGACCCCTGTAAAACTTCGGCCAACTGCTGTAACTAGCAGGGCTGGCGTGATGTGATTTCTAGAGGCACATGCGAATTCTTTCCTATAAAGGATAACTCAGGGGAGACGAGAACCCTTGAAATGCGCAGGCCCTGGAAAAGTCCACCCCAGCCGGCCACTTATACCGGCCTGTTGGCCACGGCCTCTAGAGGCAGCCAGAACAAAGCACAACGCCAAAGGCAATTAGATCAAGATGGATTCAACATAATATTCATTCCATTAATTCATGCTGGGGGTATCTCGCTAGCTAAATAAAAACGCCTGTCCCTTTTCCAATTCCATATATATGTATATATAGCCAATCACCACAAAGAAACAATTTCCGTAACAGGCATACCGCAAGATGCAAGATCCTGCCTCCTCATATACCAAGCCTCTAGCAAGGCCATCTCCACAGCCCCAGGGGCCTCGGTCAGATTCGACAGCACAGGCCCAACAGGCTTAGGTTCCAGGGCAGGGTCCAAGACACCGCGGGGAGAGACACATCGAGATGGAGGCTGCAAGGCGGACTCGAGAGTATGAACAAATCGCTCGGCGAGCGGGTGTGTTGAAGTAGTGTACTGCTTGGCTGTCGCGAGACATCGTGTGGCTTCTTCAGTTACAGGGGCGGGATTCGTGATGATGTCTCGGAAGAGAGGATGTTGGACCAAGACGGCGAGGGTCATGCCAATTATGCTGAGGGCTGATGAGAGTTAGAATGAATATCGTAGTAGAAGGATGTCTTGACTTACCAATAGCAGAATGACTCTCGGGAGGACCGTCAAACGTCACCAATCTCCTCTCACGGGCCATGATATCTTCCAGCTCCACACTTGCAGCATAGCATGACTCGAATAGACCTGCGAGCATTGATTTTGCCATTATCGAAGTTGGTTGTGCTGTATTGCTGCTGATAAGCTTCATGATTGCTATTCGGGGAATCAAAGCTTTGGTCTCAAGATATCTATCGTTTATTAGCTTGTGGCGTCTCGATATGTAGTTGATCAACATACCTCATGCGTAACAAAGTTGCTTGGCGACGGAAAATAGCTTCGGGTTGCGTGCAGGGGAACTTGACGCGCAGATGCTCAGGGATACCGGCATGCCATTCTTCCAAGTCGCAGTCCAACTTCAGTGCATCAGATAGAATATCAGAGACCGATTCTTTACCAGAATCTATTTTGCGATTGAAAGAATCTTGAATTGGCTGGAGAATATCGTCGTACAGTTTCAAAGTTTGGTTGAAGAAAGATAGTCGTGAAGGGGTATCGCATGGTTGAACTCGGTCGGGGTTGTGAGGAAAAGCCTCAAGATATTCGTCGTCGATCTCCTGGGGGAATGTGCCAAAGGATGGGTTTGTTTGGCTTCCAGGGGAATTCTGCATCCTAACAAGTAGAGCACAGGCACACCATGTCCTTCTCCGTTCCTCACGTTCAGCCTGTGCCTTTCCTGGGAGATCGATATGAAGCATGAGACCTTCTGCGAGCCGAAGAGCCATGCCAGTCAACATCCAACTCTCCTGAACCGTGCCGGCTCGTCGCAAGAATCTGGCATGAACAATCAAAGCCTGGACAACGGGAAGAGATGACACGGATAGCAGGTCGACGAGGAGAAGAGTCTTGGCTTGCTGGTGAAATTCGAAGGCGTGAGATACGTGCGACTCGACGGATTCTGTAACCGATGTCTTGGCAAGTTGACCAATTGCTAGCATTCCTAAAAGGAGAGAGTAGGTGGCTGCGAGTTCGGTGGCTTCCTCGAGGGGGATATCACGGCGGTAGCGAGAGTTTGCAACAGCGATGAGGCGATGATATCGTTGATAGAACGATGGTCGGTGAATAAGAGGCATGGCGATCCAGTCAATGTTGAAATACTCTGCTAATAACTCGTCCATGAGGTCTGCTGGTGGAAGGGTGATCTTCTGGAGCATCAAAGCGGCCTTGACGTTGGAAGAATAGGAGCCGAACGATGAAGGTTTGGCTAGAGCAGCATCTTCAAGGTCATCTGTCAACGGTGGACTAGCGCCCATGAGATGGTGTGGGCGAGAATAGTAGCTGGCTGGTTCGTGAACTACAGGTAGTGAACCAGCTCTGGAAGAGAAGCTGGGCAGAGAATAGCCAGAGTCAGTGTGGATTGGCGGAAGAGCATGATCAACATGTCTTGGAGGTCTCGCTATACGCTCAGACACAACACTGGGTGAGGTAGATAGTTTTCTCCATTCCTCTTGAGCAGGCGTCGTAGCGACGAAGGCATTGTGGCCGTGAGCTACTAATTCCTATCGGGCGTATGAGTGAAAGTCCTGAGCGTAGGGAATATGAGTAAGGTACTTGTTATAAAAAGACTTACTAGCTGCTTCTCCTTTTCCTCGAGTTCCTGGACTCGCTTCTGGAGAGCACGGATGTAGCTATCATTGAGTTTTAGTTTCTTATCTACATGATCTGACAATGACTTTGGCTTACCTCCGCGACGAAGCGATGGAGCCTTCATGCTCAATCTCAGGATAAACACACTGATCAGCACAGAGACCGCGTCGTGAACACGAATCGCAGACAGGTCGAGCACCGTCACAGCGAATTTTACGATCGCGACACTGTCGACAAGCTAGAGACCTCGCTTTTCCGGGTCTGGCAGTTGCAGAAGTTGCGTGTTGTCGGCGGGTGGCCGATGCGGAAGCCGATGACCCGGGAGAAGAAGCCTTTGACTTTGTCATTCTGTGGCCTTTCGGGTCGTCGGTGTCTCTCTCTGTCTCTCCTTTTGATTTTGGAGGTTGAAGCGACGGGGAGATTGACAGGTTGCGGGTCGGGTCGTCAATTGATTGATGTCAAGAAGGGAACGAGAAAAATCGGTCGTGACTCGTTCACCCCTTGACCATGACCATGGATGGATGCGCTGCGCTCTAAGACGAGACTCTCGGCCGCCGGGGTGGCCATTTTCTCTCACGGTCACGGTTGTCGGTAGTCGCCGAGTAGTGTAGTTCTAGGTTCCAAGTGGAGATTTCTGATCCCGGGTATCGGGACGTCGGTGTATATCGGGGACTTTGCACATAATGAATATGCTAGATATGACAATATTGAATATCTGTCTGATGCAATACAGACTCAAATACTCTGACCTCATTCTTCTAAAGTCTCCATAACTTATTGCTCTATCGTCCTGCATTCCCCGGATAAAGAAAGGGTCTTGATGACGGTTTTTGAGGCATCACCCCAAAATTATATGGAGACCGGACGGATCATCGGCCATCGGTCATCGGCTACATTCATTGGCGTTGATGGTCATCGGATCCATCAAGGGCCTCGACAACTCCCCGACCTCCCCGACATCCAGAAACAAGGGTCAACTAATTACGTACATACATGAGAATCAGAGAATTCATCATGTTCGCTTCGACAGCCGTAACTTACCAACCGACTTGCTAACAAACTTATGATATTTACTCGAGATAGACTTGATCATACAAAGCATCTTTGAGTCACAGAGACCCTAGACAGCAGTTATACAGTCTATTACACCATTGGTCTCAGTCTCTCAACTCCCCGTGATAACACACACGACCACTTCACTCTCGGTCCGTCGCGCGGCCTCTTCCCTCCGACTTCCGCCACTAATCGTCAATTCCACCCACGCCAAGGGTCGAGACTTGCACGAGCTCCCCGTGACCCAGTGACGCCACTGAAAATCTCGTCCCCCCTTCATTCCCGTCTTTTGTCCGGCGTATCAAGCATGTCACCGAGATCCCGTCATAGGCGAGCCGAGCAACCTCTTTATAACGACCACCTTGTAACATCAAGGATCCTGCAGTTCAATGGCTGTCAGGATGTAGTCATGCCCTTCAAGTTATCAATTATCGCACGTCTCTTGGTATGATAAACAAGGTAAATGGCATGCGAACCATTTCCTAACTACTCGTTGTGCTCTGTAAACGGGTAGAGCTGTTATTAGCTTAAAGTTGAAAGAATAGCATTACCGCTAGATCCTCAAGAAGTGACTAAAACATCGCCTGCAGCATATTAATGTGATGTCTGAAACAAATATGGAAGGCCAAGCCCTGTGCTCTGAAGACGAAATCCTCACCAATGTTTTCAAACTCAGCCATGGTCTCCAGCTGAATATAGGACAATCCTACCTATGAATGGTTAGCTAGCAGTTAATGTTATCCTCCCAGTACAGAACGAGACCTATAGTTGGGGGGAAAACTCAAATCATTAAAAATCACTCATGGGCATACATAATTTTTCACGATCTGCCTCAATTGATATTCATTACCCTTCACAGCCACGGCGTTTGTGAGTCGAAGACACATGTTACAAGAGCCCTCTTGAAGATAAAGAGAAACAACCTTAAGATCTTCTATAGGCCGGCGCCTCCGATATGCCCTAGGCAGGCAGTATTGATAGGACCTCGGTCATTGGAAGCTCTCTTGACGATTAGTTAGGAGCCGAAGCTCCCCGGGAAATAAGGGTTCAGACGTTAAGATAGGGCATAGAATTTGAATGGGTTAAAGGTTCACTGATACACACCAAAAGTACCTAACCAAGGCGTTATTATTACTTAGGATAATACTAATAAGTTTTCTTGCTTCCCTAGTGGTCCGGATTCTGCAAATTACTAGTCTTCTATTCCTTCTGGTTTCTTATAGTCTAATGTTAGATTCTTATCTATATTTATCTACGACGGTGTTAATGTACTTGGCAGAGTAGAAACTTATTTAGAAACTTATTGCCCTGCTCGAGGAGGCACTATAGCCTACTCCAAGCACAAATATGTATCTCATAGCATGAGCTTTACGATGGGATCTTTTATTAGGTCCAATATTCCAGGGGATAGTGCTTAGGGGAGTACGCCTCTCTTTCGAGTTCTCCCTTCCGATATATACTTTCCCATCTTATTTCTTTTCATATCTTTGCATCGCTAAAATTATAAGTAAACAAACTACGCGGCACCCCTCTGATCAAATTCTATCAACCTTGGTATCATCATGGCATTGGAATTCCGCAAACCGAAGCGTTGTGGCCATGACATTCTGCAGCAAGATGGTGACCCTATATCAACGATAGATTACACGATAGATCTAGTAGAAAATGTGCTATCCGTATCATATGATTCGAGCCAACTCTATCGATTTCTAGCTACATATGCAACATTTTAGCACAAACCTGTTACGACGACCGAGCTCCAGCATTGATTGTGTTGCAAAGTATTTTCTCAACAGAAGCAGTGTGGCAATTACTTCTAATCATGTTGAAAGCTCCGGAAACCAGCCTAGACTTATGATCAGAATTTCAATAGAGGACGCCACCCAAACCAAAGACAGAGTTTTAGACACGCTGACTAGATGCAACAGCGGTAGTAACGAATACTCTGGAAGAACAATAGGGCACAAGCCGAACATCAGAGTCTTGGAGTACACCTTTCGACTGGGTATCAGCAATGTAAATCAGGGGTAGTTGCGAGACTTTCGACCAAGGGTTGCATAAGCATCCAGCTCGTACTAAGGAGTGACAAGTACTGTGATAGGACTACACCTAGATGCCTTCAGAAGATACAAACTTCTTAGTGCCGAGTAAAACTATACAATAATCCATCTCCAGCCTCAAAAGGCTAAGAGCAATATCTCGGAGCCTTGCATTGATCCATCGAAAATCACTTCCGTGCCGCTCTCATATTCCGAAAACGGGAGTTCGGGTCACTCGTCGATCCGACTGTCTCAGACACGAAACTGCCGTGTCACCAAATACAAGGGCACCCGCATTTCCATTAAATAAACTCATGAAAGCATGTGAGACAAGTGCTGAATAGAGTTCAGCTGACAGACAGCACGTCCATGCTACGTTGGATATTTTACCAGGATCAAGGGACGAGACACCCCTGGGTTAGAGTTTATGAGGTTTCAGGGGAGAATATGCTTAAAATGTCAGGGTCTAGTGGTATAATTGTGTCAGATGTATTTATGCATGTCTTGACTCGGGGCAAGTCTTGGCAGATGAATTTTCTACTCTTTGTAATTCATGCTCTCAGGTCTAAGCCTCTATTCGCAGACTGCACGGCTTTCGCCTACTGGACAGGGGATGTTGAAATTCGGTAGATGAAATGCCAAGACTCCCGTCTGGTCGCCGATTTCGCGGCTTGTCCGTCATGAAGTTACCGGTGGGATGGTCTGTATTTATCCGTGATGAGATGCTGAATAATGCACCTAACGCTATGAGGGTTGAGTTGAGATTGGTGCACGCTGATTATCCCACATTACTGCTATTCCCCTAGACTACCAAATTGGATGTAGTGGCATTCGGCAGATGAATTTACGCCGAATATTGGAGCCTGGAGGACTTCAGACCATGACCATGCCAAGCCATGAAGGGTCTAAAGTCGTACCATTGATCCATTGCGTTTTTGATCGTTAGTCATCCTACAACCCTTTAGCTTCATGAGGGTAGGTGATCTTGAATAGCCGGGAGCGAATCCTTGACTCTTTGCTTGGAATTACTCGGGGCACCTTAAGACTTGAAGCCATCAAGTTGTTGTCGAGTAAGATTGATCTTAGTATGAGATTTCTTAAGAAAAAGTAAGAGGCCAATGGAGCTAAATCAAAATGTTTAAGGTCATATCCTTCACTGAGGACCATAGTTATCCTCCGAAACCAAGCAATATGTCTTAACACATTCTGAAATCTGACAGCTTGTTAGCTTGATTAATATTGCCAAGATATCATGTATATTACTAGACCAAGAGATTTACGAGCCATGACAAGAGAGTGGCTGATGCTGCGAGACTTACTTCTTGAACACTGGCCGAACCCAAACTCAGAGGACCTACGATACAAGATCTTCTGGCTGGTCATCAAGTCGATCTTATCCATACTATTTATCCCGTTTTCAGGATATCAACGCGAGAGGCGACCTGACACACATAGCCATTTGGAATGGACCAAGTAACTATTTCAACAGTAACAATGAAGAATATCTGAGAGCCCGCCCAGGGGCCAGGTCAGCTAACTGTGTTCACCGAGTAAAGCTACGCGATGATGGACCCCAAAAGGCATCAAGCCAGGTCTTCAGATGGGCTACATGTTTACTGCTATGACAATGACGCGATCTCATAGGAAATACTCCAATATTCTTTTGTCACTGGATAGAGACTAGGCACTAGGCAACAGCAAGCGTTGGCGCGATTCTTTAGCCCCCACGAAGACATCGCAACGATCGTCTATCAACATCTCAAATAAGTAATAGCCGACTAGTGATCAAAGAACTTACAAAAGATCCGTTTGCTTAGCCAAGTCAATTGACTTGCTATCTATCTCGGCATAAGCTGAGTGAATCTCACTGCTTCGCCAATGCTCGTATACTCCACACGTCGGGATATAGGTAGGGACAAACTGGGCTACAATTGCTGACCGCGCATTGCTTTCCTTATCTTGCATCTTAGCTGGAAATCGCGATGATCTCGTGATGCGATCAAGAGATAAGCATCAAAAAGTCCAAGCTTCTGCATTGCTGACTCGCGAAGGATGCCAAAATGGTGGGTGTTAGTGGGAGTGGACCTATCGCATGTAAGTAAGACGACTTTAAACTCTCGTCAAGATATGCTTAAATGGACCTTTAATTGAGGCGTTCACTTTAGTGTCTGGTAATGTCACGGTAAAAGGAAGAATAATTGAATAGTGAGGCCGTGTATTATAGAGACATGTTCTATTGTCTGTCTATATGCGATATTAAATGAGATATGAGCAGTGCAGTTCTTGACAATGATGTACTTTATCCAATAATTCGTAGTCACATCAAAGAATTGGTAGACAAAAGCGCTTAAGCGTGGTGAGCGTGGCGGCGGAAACGAGATCGCTCAATGTACTCGGACAGGGAGCGCTCATCAACAGTCTTCTCATCCTCAGCCTCCTCATCATCCTCAAAGTCACGCTTGGTACGCTTGGTGGTCTTGTACCAGTTGGCAGCGGGGTCACCAAGGCACTGGCCAACAGTAACGGCTATAGAAATGTTAGTAAGACAAAAGAATAATGATGATAGAGAATACTCACGAATGCGGGTGCTGCGCTTGACGGCGTCGAGGACCTTGGGAATGAGGTTGCGGACAGTGTTCTCGTGGACATCGTGGAAGAGAGCAATGGATCCACCGTTGGTGATACCCTTCTTGAAGAGGTTGAGAGCAGTGTTGGTCTCGGCGGGGGTGTTGTACTCCCAGTCAAGAGAGTCGACATCAGCATTGATGACGTGGTATCCCAGAGTCTTCATGACGGACAGGGTGTTGGCGTTGTAGCTGAAGTAAGGGGGACGCATGTACGTGGGCCACTTTCCAACGATCTTGAGGAACTCAGCCTCCAGACGAGTCATCTGGGTTCGGACATTGGCGTTGCTGATGGTAGCAAGGTCGGGGTGGCTGTAACTGTGGTGGGTGTTAGCTACTATACGAACTGTCACACAGCATATTGTCAATGATGAAACACATACGTGTGAGAACCAAGCTGGTGACCCTCGGCGACGACACGCTTGACGGTAGCAGCGTAGTCGTTGATGTTGGCCCAGTTCTCGCCGTTCATGAAGAAGGTGGCCTTGTAGCCGTACTTCTTGAGCTGGTCGAGGAGCTCGTTGGTGTAGGCGAAGGGACCATCGTCAAAGGTGAGGGCGATGTTCCTGTCGACAGTGCACTTGGTGATGGCCACGCCGACAGGGACAGCGGCAGCGGCAAGCTGCAGCAGGCCGGCGCAGGTAGCGAGGACAGAGAAACGCATTTTTGGAATAGGGTATTATAGAGTGTAAGAGTAGGGGACGGTAAACGACAGTACTGAAACTAGAATAGCTTCAAAAAGAGAGATGGAGGTGAAGAAACGAGTGAATGAACTGCGGCTGTTGAGTTGAACCTAAGATCGTCTAGAACAGCAGAGGAATCTTCTTTCATATATACTTCTTTCTCTTCCCCTTCAGATTTTCCTTCACGGGCTTTACAGCACAGAACCGTACCGAGCTGAATCACCCAGAGCCGGGTTATGGGTGTGGCAGCTATGAGCATGGGTATCCCTCCCCTCAACCTTGCCGTCGACGTACGAGGCCCTTATGGCCCTTGATAGCGCGTACCTATTTGTGCAGTGTTAGTCCTCTAGTGTGCAGATAGAGTACTGCAGCAGGGGTTATGAGTTCAGAGACTGGTCCTGGGGTTTCATCGTATGCAGAGAGCTGGAGACTCGGGAATCTTGGCAGTCGACGGAATGGAACCTTGCATTTAAATTGAATTGGTCATTGACTTGAATTGTGCAAGTGACGAAAGAGTCGATATTCTTACGCCATGTTCCTCCTTCTGGTCCTCATGGGAGCGTATCTCGTGGTTCAATGGCTCTTCATACGAGATCACACCCATGTCCCTGGTATTGCGCTATCTAATGCGGGACGATCCTCGAGCCAATCTCTTGTGCAGGGCACAGTATGTCTCAGGTACTCTTGTATCACGACCCGACGAGTAAAAAAGTGAAGAGGGCATTATCTATTTCCTCGTGAGTCTTACAGCAGCATATGCCATGTGCTCACAAGACAAGAGTTTCAGCCACTATTGGACAGACGATAAAGGACATGCTCCAGGGGTTCAGGGCGGGTAGACCATACCCATGTTCAGGCGTGACCCCCCCTGGAAAAGGCTCACTAAGGTTAAAAATTAAATAGCCAACGTTAACGTAACCTTAACCTTAGTCTGGGCTCTTGTTCGCGATTACCGAACAGGGCTTGTCTCACGAGAACCAAAAAAAAAAGTGAAACCTAGACTACTATACCTGACCTAGGAACGGAGAATAACCCCTCGAATGGGATAAAAGGCTTGGCCATCGGGCATCCATTTTGAGTAGCCGCCGACCTGTCAATAGGTCAACCTGCGAAATAGGGGACGGTAGCATTTACTACCCACCGACGAGCTGAGGAGAGACATGGACAAGGCCTTATTTTCTCACCAGAGCTGTGGTATTGTTATTGGTATTATTCTTGGTATTGGTATTGGTATTGGTTCGATAAGATGCAATTGCACGTACGACGCCAAGATAAGAGCAGCCTTGTTTCTCTTCATCCTCTCGTCTAGTGACTACCTAGATATCTCATGTACGAACTCTGCCTGCAGACGGGATGCTCACTGCATTAGATAGCAACAAACAATAAGCCACTTGACGTATGCCAATGTCAACCTCAGCACCCTTACTAACTACCCATCTTACGGTCTATACGATACAATATCCTCAACCGAAGAAATTGCCGAACATCACTGCCAAGTAAATTCCCATCAACTCGACACAATTAGCTAGAGCTTATTCCTTCACTCCAATATCCGTGCAGTCCGAAAAGTTCCACTGTCTGTTCTCACGGTCTCGAACCAGACCGAGAACAAAAAAGAGGCCCCCAATTTTCCCTTAGTCTCGCGTCGATAACCGAACTCATCCATCCATATCCACAATGCATGCTTTATCTTCAGGAGAATGAGACTCTACGCAAAAAAGCAATGACAAAAAAAGAGACAACTACAACTCTTCAGTCATGATAGTCACAGTCACAGCCAGAAAAACACCCAAGCCGGGCATCAAAATCTCCGAGTAGTGTCTGTAAGCCCCCTTTCTCATCCAACATGCATCTCTTGCACATCATTTATGGGGCCATCACAGGTTTCTTCTGCTGAGAGATTACTGATATGCAACTCCCATCACATCAAATGTTTCCCTAACTAGTAGCCCGAAGCCCGATGACCTAAAAATGGGTATCTCCAAGCCTCAGCCGTTCGATCTACAACAAGGTAGCCCTATATTTACCTACACGCCAAGTCCGTCTGCCTGGTAAATGGATATCCTGCCAGCATACATACTATGTAGCATAAAGGGGACCAGAAAACAACGCACCCCATCTTGAATGGACGATCGCCGGTGTCCCTCTGAGCTGGCCTTGCCAAGACGTAGCCAAGGCTGATTAACAAAGACTAACGTTCTCACATAAACAACAAATACGAGGAACTCCAAAAGACGTCAATCAACAAGGCCGACAAAGACCGTCAGCCGCAGGCAACATCCATGAACGGGAAGGATTTGTCCTGAGGTTCCCCAGATGATATCAAACGTGCAATAATAAACCAGGGGCTTCGATACTCCGCTTCGGGTACGATATCCCGGGTCTAGAGAGACAAGCCTGGTCCGTTCTGTTGACAGCGAAGCCCCGTATGATTGGAGCGACTCGTCTCCTTCGGGCTTCACGTTTTCCCTATTATAGAAGCTGGGTTGGTATATCACCGTTTTTCGCGGGCGTCCATCCTGGTAGTCCGCTACGGAGTTAAACAGGAGTTTAAGACAAGAGAAGAAAGGTTTTTATGCTTATTTAGACAAGGTTATCGATCCTCGAGGTAAACGAATAAATCAGGCAGTTATTTATAACTGCCAAGAAAACAGTCAGTCAGTTTGTGAGTTTGTGTGTGTATGACTGATACAAGCAAAGAGTCAGTTTCCGTTCGCTTCAACGCCCAGATCCTTAATCAACTCCCCGACAAAAAAAAGATCTCCCCTTTAAAAACATGTCCTGTCAGGTTCCCCAACGATGCTGCCCAGGCAGTAAGAAACGAAAGAAATGAGGGTATCAGTGAGAGATTTCACGAGGTAGGAAGGTGGCTTCAAAATGTCTAATGGGTCGTCACGAGTTAAGGTAGGTAGATGGATGGATGGATGGCAGCTGGAGTCGTTCGTTCACAGGTCATCCTCCCAGTTACCCTCCACTTCAATCGTCGTACCCAAGGCTTCTCTACCCTGGCGAATCATGTCCTGTAGTTGTTTGTTGAAAGCGTTGATCCGCACATCTGCATCTCGTTCTTCCATCTTACGGCGTGCCGCGAGATGCTTGGCTTCTGCGGTCAGACGGGGGCTGGCTTCTGCTGATGTACGTCCTGATGCTACTGAGGCATTAGAGTGAGACCGGCGGTGCGTTGACGGCTTTGCTATCGGCGATGAAATGGTGGTACTTCGGCGAGTGGAGCGGGTGGGTTGAGGTATCCTGCTGGGCGATTCTATCCGAGGAGAAGCGAGGGGAGCAAGTGACGCGAATGATGCGGTTGATGCAGGCCGTGGAGAAGGTGATGCTGCTGCGTGTGATAGACGGCTAGTCGGGCGATTGGTAGTGGATCGTCGCTGACCGGGCGTGGAGGCAGTAGAGAATCGGGCTGATGGAGCGGCACTGATGCGTCGACCTGTAGTCATGGAGGGGCCCGAGTTTCGTGATCGAGGGGACGGTCGATAAGACGGACGTCGCAGCGGAGGCTCAGGCTTGGGTTCAGGCTCAGGCTCAGCTGGCTTCTCATCACTCACCATGACCCAATTCCTGCCAAGTTCATCTTTCGTGTCTGTATGTCTTCGTTTCGGATGGGGTGCCGTAGGTGTAGATGCGCAGCTGTTGCCACCTTGTTCTGCGTTATCAGACTGACGCTGGTTGAAGTAATCCTCTTTCGATGGTGGGAATCGGCCGGGTAGATGCTGACTCTCAAATAGTGTCTGGTCCAACTCCTCGACTCTGCCGGAATTCATCGTGAAGGCCTTACCACCGCCAGCCTGGAAACCTCGAAATGAGCCTGTCTTGCAAAACTCCCATACACGTCCAACAACACCTCCTATAGTTGAGAATGCGAAGCTACCCCAACCTTGGGACTGTATCGGCTGAGGAGGCAGATTGAATAGTTGCGTCGGTCCAGCTCCATGATCGATATCGTCGTGGGTTCGTTTCGATCCAAGCGCTTTTCGATAGTCTGTGTCCGAATACATGCTCTCGTCAAGAATACCGCTATTGAAAGGACCAGAACTCGGTGTATCAAGCTGTCCAGCAAGTTGGTACCGCATTTCCTCATTCCTCATCTGAGCCACTGGCGTTCCAAAATAGCCATTTCTATCAGAATCATCCTGGAAGCGGAATTCCTGGGATCGCGATATATCATGGCAAGGTCTCTTTCGTTTCGTAGCTTGTCCGTCGGGGGTTGCTGTGCTGTAGGGCGAAGCATATCCGTAGCTAGTGCTAGAGCTTGGTGAGATGGGTGGGCGGAACAGGCCAGGGTGCACGCCTTCTCTATTGAAGCCGCCCGACATATGGAAATGCGAAGGAATGGTCATTCTGCCTGGAGTAGGGTCTTTCTGATTTGATCGGTATGTGCGCGCATGCGCGTGGTAATAGATAGACGAATGAATGACCTTATCGAGTGGAGGCGAAGCTGTAACTCACGGCCAAGCTTAACAGCAGCCGAGACACATCTCAGGTCGTCTATCGCACAAGCGGGTCTGGGGTAAGAGCAAACCGAATATTCGGATCTGGAAGACGAGATTGCTATCGACGGGGGGAAAGCGATGATCGGAGGGCGATTTGCGATGGCGATGGGCGATATTGTTGAGAGGCCTCGTGACTAGGCGAGATAGTTGGAGGTTGTGTCTTGTGATGACGGTCGCATGGAGGGGGAGGCTGCCTGGCTGCAAGCGCCCAACTCTAATAGACGCAGCCAAAAGTATGGCGCTCGGGTGAGAGGGGAGGGCACCGTAGATGCACGCACAGTACTTGGAGATGCTCGCCTTGAAAGTGAGGCTCGATTATGGATTTATGATGTATTGGATTAGAGAGATGGTCCTCCACTGGCGGCGAAATGTCGACGGGGCAAGTAAACAATGGTTGGGGGGCCAGCGCCTGTGGCCAGCGTCAGAGACGACGTGTGATTGGTCCGGGTCAGTTGATAGTGATCCCGGCAGTTGCTTCAACAGCCGCGATAGAGAGCACAGTTACTCTGTTTTCTACTCTGTAACCTGTATGATGAGAGAGTAAGACTTCAAAAAGACTCAGTATCTGACGAATGTCCAGGTGGGCAGGCAATCAATCCCCTTTCGTCAGGAATGGTATGCGGAGAACGGGAAGCTTTCGGTTTGTTGCCGACTTATAGCTCCAGCTTCTTCTTGTGTGGCTGATTCCAAGAGTTTGGTCCACTTAATAGAGATCGGCAGGGTTCAGCTAAGGCCCTAATCAGCAAGCCCGGTAAAATTCATCAGGCTATAAAGTCAATACATTCATATAAGTAGGTTAAAGAGGTTATACCTAAAGAAGGCTATTCTATATCTATAGGGGGCTTTTACTGCCTTTAGGGCTAATTTTAATAGTAATTTTAACTGCTTTAATTAATATAATTATAGTTAAAAAGGCTAAATTAACTAACCCTTAAATTAATAATAATTTCCTTACTAAAAGTTAATTTCTAA
>JAAOAR010000333.1:0-41616 GCA_013395995.1 Fusarium pseudoanthophilum | reverse complement strand
ACTATGTGTGTTGTTTATGCGTAAATGTACGATACCTCAACGCCGTTGTCTCATCGATTGCCCGTGTAGAACAACCCGTTGCGAATAAAAAAACATATTGCCTATATGCGTGGTCCGTCATCCATTCATCCATAATGTGATGCATTAAGCCTCTTCCTCAATCATTGCTCGAACCTCGGGCTCGTTGAGAAGGATACGCTTGCCAAGTTCCTCTGGTGGCTTGCCGTCTCGGACAGCTCCAAAGTCAAGAATCTGCATCGTGTTAGTACTTGTTGCTTCCAACTTATCTGCGTTGTAACATACCTCGACGTAGGTGAGTGAATCGCGCTGGACAGCAGCCACGCATCGTCGTTCGTCAAATTTGACTTGCCAAACACCACTGAGATCGCTCAGCAGGTCCTGAACGCATTCGCCAGTTCGGACATCCCACATCTTGACCGTCTTCTCACTGCCACTAATAACTTTCCGACCATCGTGCTGGAAACAGGTAATAGCCCCAGTATGCGCCATGAGAGTATTGCGGCATTTGCCATTTTCTGGATCCCAGATACGAAGAGTCGAGTCGGCCGCCGCCGACACCAGTCGCTCATCGCGGAGGTCCAGCAAGCCGACGAGCAAACTATGTCCCTCGAGAGTGTACAGACATGCGCCAGTGGCGAGATCCCAGATCTTGACCAGCGAATCCATCGAGCCTGAGATACAACGATTGCGTTCGTGGTCGAGGACGACAGAGTAAACTTTTTGGGAGTGACCGTGGAGGACATGGAGAGCCTCACCGGTGCTGATACGCCAAACTCGAACAGTGCTGTCATAGGATCCACTGACGAGGGTGTCACCATGAGCGGAAATGGCGCGAACAGAATGCGTGTGTCCGGCCAACACTCGAATGAAGTAAGGGCAGTCGGATTCATGAGCTGGGGGGCCGGTCTGGATATATCGGCGGGACCCAACCTCGGGAAGTCGCCAGACCCTGAGCTGACTGTCCCTGGAGCCGGTGATGATGAGAGGCTTCTCGGGCTGCATGATGGCCTGTCCACTGGAATCTCTCCCAGTCTCGGTGGGCATCAGGATTTGCAGGCAACGGACAGTACTAGTGTGTCCGTAGAATACCTGCTGGCAAAGACCACGTTCGATATCCCAGACGCGAACAGACCTGTCAGTAGAGCCAGACACCAGCATGTTGCCTTCATACTGTAGTGCCCAGACACCACCTTCATGACCTTCAAGCTTCTTGCGGAGCTTGCCCGTCTTGGTATCGTAGATGTGGATGAGCGTATCGTCGCTACCTGTAATGATCTTGTCTTCGTCAAACTGGAGACACGTAATAACGTGACGAGGATGAGCTGCAAACGCGACGTGGCCAGGCTTGACCTCGCCGCTGGTCCAACTCTTACGGATCATATGATGACGGCGGTAAAGCGACTTGTATAGATGTAGCTCGCGAAGGCTAGGCAGTCCAAGCTGGGGATCAGGGACAGCTGTAGCAGCAGCATTTGCGGCAGACAGTGGTCCTTCCGACTTGTGTTGACGAGCCTCGGGCTGCGACTTGTTCTCTTCACGAGCCACGGCTTCCTGTGCACTGGCACGTCGCTTAGATCGCTCGGCCGAATAAGTGTTGATCGCTCGCTTGCGCTTGGAAGCCCGAGATTTGGAGGCTGTCTCTTGTCGAAGAGTCCGGGTAAGCTCGTGCTCAGTTGAAGTCAACCGGGTTCGCATGCTCAAATCCTTTTCGTATCCACTTGCACCAACAGGATCTTGCCAGCCCCAACCTTGAATGATGGCCTTCTGGAGTTCACCAGGTGGGAGGGTGTAGCCATCTCGGTCAAACAGTTCCTTCCACCCTGTTTCATTACGATCAACAATGTTTCGCCAGTGCTTTGAGACTTGTGCAGCTCGACAAAGATCTCGGTGATCGAGATGAGACAGAACAGAATATCCAAGTTCCAGGGGTAACTGTCGGAGAAAATCACATTTGAGAGCTGGGTTCACAGCGTTGGCCACAACGCGGAGGGTAGGACGAGGACACCGGCGAAGGAACTGGTACATCATGAATGTCTTCATTTCAGTTTTCATGGAGTCGAATGCCTCGAGGAGTGTTTGTGTGTCGACGACTTGTAGTGAATCAACACCTTGAGAAGCACCATCGGTGCGAGCAAGGGCGTAATCATCTTGGGAATGGCCAGAACGAACGAGAGCAGTCATGGAATCATCTTCCATTGGCTGTGATTCATCAAGCCATCTTGAGGGATCAAGGTTCGAGCTTTGGAAGCTAGGTTGTGTCTCATCTTCGTCATCGGCAGTATGTAGCTGAGCGGCTGCCAAGGTAGGCGACAGTCTGGGACTAGGAAGACTAGCATCTTGTGCGGCAACGACATCGATACTGGGACGGGGATTAAAGGGACGGATGGGTTGTTGTAAAGATCCATCAGCATCAGCGAATGGTTCTGCGTCAGCATCAGTAATTGGTGGAGTAGCGACATTGCTGCTAAAGACAGTATGTGAATCACTCTCTACAGGGCTGGTGGCTTCGTATTGAGGGCTGACAGCCGAGGAAGATGCTTCGGGTGATTGATTTCGTTCATGGTGTGACGAGCGTCGGCGAGCTGATCTCTCAGCCGCACCAACGACCTCCGAAGTATCAGGAGTAGCAAGGAAGCCCCCAGAAGGTCTGGATGACCTCTCTCCTTGTCGATTCGAATTATGGGCAATGGAGCGACGAAGTTTATCCGATACGGCGTTCAGGGGAATAGAACGGCCAGGTCGCCGAGCATTCGAAGTTGGTGCTGAAGATTCGGGGGAATCTATAGTGGTAGCTCTAGAAGCGCGGGAACGGCGAGGATATCCTTCTGAAGGAGATTGTGATCGATGTTTGGGTATCCGGACAAGGTTGGATTCTTGAGGGGACTCGGATTTAGGCTGAGTGGGGGTAGAACGAGCATTGCAGGATGCCTGTGTATAGGTCAGCATGGTCTGTTCTTCAGAGTAGTTGCAAACAGCAAGTAAGCACAACGTGAAAACTAACCTGGGTATCTATGGGTTCATCTTCAACTTCATCGTCAGTCTCAATAGCACCTGGCATATTATACGAGAACCTAATCAGTTCTGGGGGAGTAGGCTTCATGGCGAGAGGATACTCTTTTGTGTCTAGATTCTCCAGAGGTACAGGGTCACGAACGAAGACCTGAGGGAACTTTCGCGTGAGACGAGTAGTGGTCGTAACAGTCTTAGTCTCGACACACTCGCTCACCTCGAGCTGGAAGCGGCGGGAGCGGTTCTGGGTCCCCTCTGAGATGTTGACGGATACTGTTTGGGAAGGCTTGGGGTGACGAGGCTCAAGAGCCTGGCTAGTTGCGGGGGATGGTGTCATGATGCGGTCGGTGTTTGTGTGTGTTTGTGTTCATCCGTCAAATGCACAAGGCTAAGGACGAGTTCCGATTTAGCAGTCTTGATGGGATCAGTATCAAGACTGATTGCGGGGCTCCAAGGGTCGTAGTATCAGAGACGTGTTGTTGTAAGAGCTAAGCCGCGCGGGGAGCAAGAAACGCGAAAGAGGAGATGTGTTTGTGCCGAACATGCAGGTGCTTAACGGGAGCTTAAAGTTGTCTAACGGCCGGGTTTTCAGGGCTCGGGGTCTTCGAGCTTTTACTCCACTGGCATCAAACTCTCTGGCCTCGATCGAGTGGGAAGACTGTTGGTGCCGGCAATTTCTGCGACAATATCGTCGTTATTGAGATATGTCGACAAGGGGGACGGATATCGACAACGGACGCGAAGGGCTTTCGATATGAGGCTAAACCTCAGGCCCGAGACCGGAAAGGAGACGACACGGTCGAAACACAGGAGATCGAAGGTGATGGAGACGCGGAAGCCAGGGCGGCGGAACGAAGGGTCGTAAGGCTATCTGACTGAGCGAGCACGCGTGCACTTGAGGCTGGGGAGGCAAGGCAAGGGGAGTGTACAAGGGAGTGTGGCGAGGAGGGTGAAGAGAAAACGAGGATAATTAAGAAGCAAAAACGAGACACGAAGTAACAAGGGGCAAAAGGAAACAAAAAAGAAACCGTCGCCCGTATAATTCAGTGTCTCTGGCCCTTCTCTGTCTTGGGGGGGAAAGGGCTTCGTTTTGCTGACGAGGCTTTGGTGAGAGAGAAGATGTGGTGCAGGCTGATGTGACGGAGGAGTTGTTGGTCTCTGGTTCTCGGGCCAAGGTGGATGTGGACTCTCCATTTTCACAGCTAGTCCCATTGGGGAATGGTGCAGCTGTAGACTGGTTGGCCCTGCGTGCTTTCCTCAGACTTGGACAGGGTCTAGCCAGTGTCACAGCGGCCGTGATTGGGTGAAAATGTGGTCGTGCTTGGGGAAGGGGAACATGACACTGGACGAGTTAAAGTACCTCTCCGCACGAGTCCAATACGACTTTGGAGGTGATCGTGAGAAAGGGTACTTTTATGCACGTCGTTGCAACCTCATCACAGCAGCAGACGGAGTTCGAAAGAGGTAGGATATGATAGGGAATTAGGAAAGGACCGTCTGTTGGTGATTGTGCTGTACATCCATCCCCGGTCTAGCGAGACGCTATTCGGAGCGTGCGTTGCCTTGGTCAAACAACGGAACGAACCTGGCTCTACGACAAGTACGGTTACGGCCGAACCACGGCTCCGGCGACGCGACGGATGCTGGAATGAATTCAAGACAGAGACAGGTTTCGAGAGTTAGTCAGCCCTGAAATTTAATTAGACGGACGCCTTGGTCGATTGCCAACAGGTTTACGACGGCCCAAATCGAGCTCTAGACTAACTAGCAGCAAGTTCCACTGAATCCTCCGTGCTGGAAATCAAGGCCGTGATGGTATTCAGCCCAGGTTGCCTGTTGCAACCTCACGTGACATCTCCATGTCTGTGTGCTGGAACCCGGAGGGTTTGACAATGAGACTGGAACATTGAGGGAATAGATCGATTACACGAAACAATGAATTGGGCTTGTATTGGGTTCTACGGAGTACTCCAGCTTCTATTGTTATGCTTATCTCCGTCAAGGGATAACCTGAATGGGATCAAGATGGATCCAAGGGAGCAGTCCAATACAATAGGAGATAATAATGTGCAGTAGTAGCGACTCCTTTTCTCTACTCTGGGTACTCAAGCCTATTTTTCAGCTGACCGAGGTTCTGTGACTTATTACCTGACGCCCCTTGTTTATAACCCATCCCTTCTTGAATCTATTCACAACAAACCTTCTCCCAACTCTGTTCCCGTGATAAATCATAATCCACTCGCCGACTCCAGTCCCGGGCATCCAATTCTTATCCACGGTCACCGCCGAGTCCTCGCCACACGGCATACTGTAAAAACTCTCACCTCCGATCCAACCTCACGTGCACTCCGATTCCGACTTAGTCAGGCTGCCAATCAAGGCATCCGCTCGGCTTATCCGGATTTCCTGTACCGGACGGGTACCGACACTGGATGCGGGGGTGGTCCGATCGGGGCATTGTTGGGCGTTTCGCCGATTCTAGAGCTGGGTCCTCATGATGCGGTTGAGGAATGTTGGATCATGTATTGAAACAGACGGTGAGTTTTTAGTTGACACAGGGGTCATTCGTTCTGTGATGAGTGTATTGTGATCCATTGTAAATTAACGCTAACCAAATATCGCTGACATTCGCTTTTTGTGAGGACACGCCGTTATCATGATATCAATCCAAACCCCTCGCTAACATCCAATCATTTCCAAATATCGACTCTCATCCAATGTATCATGATATGTAGACTGGCATACGGCTTCCCAATAGCTCACTTTTACTCAACTGTACATCCAACTTGTTAAAGTCGTGTAACATTAACCAGCATATCATGCGGAAAATCAGCGTACACCAAACATCATCATGCGAGACCTCCTGTTCATACAAAGCAGCCTCTAGTCTGGGCCTAGGTTGCTCGCTTGCTATCGAATACGCTTCACTCACAGCACTGCCAGGTCTGCTAGACATGGAGGGATGGCCGTTGGCCATGGGACCAAGAGGAATGTTCTCCACGCTGGTTTGCAGACGGGGGGCTGGCATGGGGGGAGGCGGCGGCGAGGACGCTCGTTCAATGCCACGCATGCTGGATGCTTGGGTACGACCTGTGCCTGCACGACGGAAACCATACCCTGCAGGAGCTCCAACAAGGCTCGTTCTGCGGTCTGTTGAGCGGGCAGCACGCGGGATAACCTTTTCACGAATAACGTGAAAGTAGACTTCCAGAAACTTGTGCTGCCGCTCATCAGGACTGGCTTCGTGCATGTCCTCGAATCCGATGGGCGCAACTCTAGGCTGTCCATCCTGTCGCGTATGCGGTGTAGCTGGACTCCATTCAGCATGCAGAGATTGTGTCTCGGATGAACGGTCTTCTCCATCATTGAGTAGACGTAGAACTTCTTGGATGTGCGATCGCAAAACATCTTGGACCATTTCTCGTCGTTTCTTCTGTACCTCGGACTCGTGAACCTTGATGCCCAACTGCTCTGCAAAAGGGGTAACAGTGCCGCTAGGTTCCTTGGCTGTCAAGATCTGATCGCAATCGTCAATGGCTTCGTGGAGTGCCTTGAGGGTACACATTTTCTCGGTTACGCTTTCGTCCTTGTTGAAGGCTAGAATTTGGTCGACGTGCTTCTTAATCTTGTCGATAATGACTGGGTTTCGACGAGCTCCGGGCAGTGACGTCGGAACGAGGTCCTCATAAGCTTCCATCACTTTGACTAATGACACCGATTGCTTATCCCAGCGATCTGATGTCGGGTTGGGAATATGGGTGAACATGCTGTTCTTGATGTGAAAAGTACGACTCAGCATACCAAGGATTTCGAAGGAGACTAAACCCATTAGTATATGTATTTCTATCAAGGCAAAGAAACTTACCAGGAAATAGATGTGATGTATGCTTCCCAGCATCTTGGAAAGCACGGACAGCATTGTTGTTACATCCAATTCGGATTAGGGTCTGAGAAATCTCCTCACGAGTCGCCAGCTGAAGGAAAGCCAAGTTCTCTGGATCATCTTCAGGAAATCGAAGTCGTCGCTGGTCCAGCAAAACGCTGTAAATCGTCGACACATAGCCAAAACAAAGCTCCTTCACCTGGTCAACAGGAATCACTCGGTTTGCTTCGAAGCGACTCCTCCCATAAATACTGAAGGTAAACATTAATCCGAGATCAGTGACCTTTTCGCCAATAACCATAAAACCATTGCCTTCAGCACGATAACGCTCACGCTTGCGGTCGAACTCCTTCCAGTAGATACCCAGAGCAGCCAACATCTCGATAAGATGGCACATGGTCGTCGTGGCGTAGGGGCGTAGAACAGTCGCAGGCATTGTATCCCAGCTCTTACGTTTCCGTTGAAGAGCAACTGTCATAGTATGTGCATCGTATAGACTGGGAGGATTGGTGGGAAGATCGTGATTCTGTGACTGTGCGTTTGGAGGACCAACTTGTTTATGCATGCTCTCGTATTGACTCTTCTGCCACTTCTCCGACTCGTGCTCCATACGCTGTACGGCGCTGAGAAGCAATGTCCATGAAGCTCGCTCGTTATCAGCAGTATGGATACGCTCTCGTTTCGTCTTGTTGGCATATTCCTCTCTGGGATTGATGTCCAGCTCAGACCAGGTGTTTTCAAGACTCTCAGGACTTCCGTCTAGAAAGTATATCTCTGCTCCGCGAATTGGGCCATGTTGGTTGTCTGGAGGCGACACGAAAATCACGGGGGCCTCGAACTCGACCTCGAAACGAAGCTCGTCCCAGGAGAAGCGACGAGTTTTTGTGAGGGCCCATTTTCCCATGACTTTCTCATTACATTGAGCGTATCCTGCTGCAGAGGCATAGTATTGTTGCATGACCTGCATGAAGGTAGCTGCCAGAGCAACCAAAGACACGAGGAGAGCCACGATGGCCACCACGACTTCAGGGTCTGCTTCAGCCATGATGTTGAGGTTGCAATATTCTCTCGACCGGTTCGTTCGTCTCGGTTTAGGATGATTGGTACCACGTAGGAGAACGGCAGTGCGGAGTCGTTGAGTGCCGGACAGACCAGCAATCAATTATGGGCACACTGACCCTACTCGTCGTGGGCTCGGAGGCTGAGTTTGACAGAGGTCAACGCGACATGAAGCAATCGTCTCGCACTGGCGTAAACCAATTCCGGCGTAGTTAGTCGTTCAAGGCGTCGCCATCGTTAACAAGTGGAAAAAGGCGGAAGAAGTGTTGAAAGGAGAACAAACTGGGCAAACCCACAGGCGCAGAGCCTCGTTTGAACTTCGCAGTCGCGCATCTTTCTTAACAAGGACAGGGGATGCCACCCAGGGCTGTAGTCCAGGGTTCAATTGGGTCAAGTGCTTATTGAGTGGATGCAGTGGAAACGCTTGGGGGCTGTGGCCGCATCGAGGGTCATTGCAGGCCTCATCTCAGGAGGTCAAGTAATTTTGAAGAAAAGGGTTTAAATAGCGGGTTTAACATGAAAATCACCACGGTTTTATGCATGCTTCTTTGGGTTTTAAGGTGAAACCTTGTGAAGGGAAGCTCTGACTGGAATTTTGCCTCGTCAGGTCATGAGTCTTAGATTGAGTTAGGTTGCGGCCCGTCATGACGTTGCGGCTGATAGCCTTAAACTTTAGCGGGTTTCACCCTGAATGGTTGGTTGATTGCGGGGAGCGGGCGCTAGAATCATCCCGTCCCGGCTCGCATCAACACCTGAGCCTCATATTGGATGAAAGTAGAAAGCTGAACGCTTGATGATGACCATGTGATGATTGGCACTATGAATAACCTTCATAAGATACTTACCTGCCGCGATGATGCTGATCCTTGGACAGTTGAGTATACTCCGTAAAACTAAATGGTTGATGGGACACCTCCTTCGAAGTTTGAGCATAGAAGGACTATCAAGAAGCTCGCCACGAGACGATGATCAGAATTGAGGCAAAATCGGACGTGCAATATCTTATCTGGCTGTCTAAAAACATCTTATTCTATCCTTAGGTAGGTCTCGTAAGTCTGGAAAACCTCCGTCAATGATTATGTATCCGTCGAATTTGAGCCACCCTACAGCTTCTCCTTTCGTCCCCAGTTCCTCTCCCCATCCAATACCAGCGCAACATGAGTAGCCAACGCCACGACATTACCATCCCCATCAAATACAATCACTTCAGCTTCATACCGCCCATTCTTGACAACCTTTGCACTAATCCGTATCCTCAACCACTCCTCGCCCTCCTTTGATAAGGCTTTCTTGACATCTAAACTCATCGAAACCGTTGGTATCCAAAAGATCTTGTCAAATACAAACGTATCTTCAGGAGCCGGTGCGTCCAAGTCGGTTAGCCAGTAGCCCTCGATCACGAGTGCGGGCGCGACGTCGGTGATGTACGCGAGTGCCCATCTCGTCCAGCGTTCGTTGTTGGACATGTGGAGCCAGAGATTCCATGTTGCTGGTTGTGTTTGTTTGTGTTTGGGGGAGTAGAACTCGACGTGTTGCATCATGGGTGCTACATCCATGGTAGCCATGTGTAAACGCTTCCAGTTGGGGTCTTCATTTGTTGCGAGCTTGGTCAAGTCGACCAAAGGAGGCGACGCTGAGAGTTCAAACCCCCTTGGCAGACCAAGGTCTTGCTCGCCACTGAGTAAAGTATTCGTGACATACGCGGTGACTTTATTTTTAGACTTATCAGAGATCCAAGGGCTGTCAGATAAGATACATTCTTGGTAGAGTGTGATATGGGGAATGGACAATGCCCTGCCTCTTCGAACCTCCTCAACTACAAGTACAGCCGCACCGATACGCATGGCACTAAAAACGCCAATGAGCAGCGAATGTATCAGTTTGCTCGCAGGGTGCGAGATGACTTAAGTTTGAGTGTATAATTCGATTCACCTCATGCTGCCTCGGGCAATGCTGAATTCAATATCTCCATAATTCAACATATGATAGCGTGACTGCTCGAATTCCAACTTCGATTTTACGAAGTTCTAATCTATACCTCGGATAGACTTGTCTCTCTGGCAGTAAACTCTTTTTTGTTAGAGTTTATACACCAGGTTAATTGGTAGGCATATCTGAATATAACAAGGGACTGTTACAATGAATGCACAGGCGAATCTCCTCGCTGAACCAATTATTGGCACACTTGGTGCACATCTTGATAAAGCTACGTGGATTTGTGCATAGGGTTTTTAGAATCGAATTCTCGTCAAAACGATATCTACACCATTTGGTTTCTTCGGGTGGGATGTTGTCCCCGAGTTTGAAGTCCGCCGGCATTTAGGTCTCCTCATCGAACTCATGCGAGATGGTATCCGCCTCGTCCAACCAAGCCTGCGCTTGCCTCTTGTCTTCGTCATCGGAAATCCGAAGGACCTCAGCTTCGAACTCTTGTTTGAGGCTCCTCTTTATCCTACTACCAGTTTGGTCCTCACAGACAGCGACCCAAAGTCGCTGGAATAGGGGATGGATAGCGAGGACCGATACGTTGGTCTTGATCATTCGACCAATATGTCTTGCGATGACGTCTTTGGACGATATGCTGCGACCAATGTAGTTCTTGGCCAGGTCTCTGCTGGTAAATTTGTTAAGCTGCTGGTTAATGTTGCTGAAAGCGCCATATGGGACACGGAAGCAGTTGCGTGGTGCAGTATGAGTATTGGAAAGCTGGAGATTTCCACAGTCTAGGCCGCAAAAAGTATCCATATTTTCCTCGGTAGGGGAATGTGACAGTAATGGGTTAGCTTTGTAGGTTGTTCTGAGGGCCTGTGGTATGTCGATATTTCCATCAGCCTGCATCCAAGTGAGGAGCAGGCATATAGTGAGTCGAGAGACACTGGTGTATTTCGTACGATAGAGCTCGCCCCCTGTCATGAAAGATAGATAGAGATACGGGCTCCAATCACTGATTTTATCATGGCATCCAAGGCTGAAAGAAAGCACCACAGCGTTCTTGTCCAAAGCCATACCCGCGAAAGTATTGGCAACATTGATCCAATTGCGGAAATGGGGGCCTGCTTGGCCATACCCTACGAGTGACTTTTGCTCCAAGTCGTAATGATCCCCACCGATATGCTCGAGCAGGGGAGGAGCATCGTTATAAAGAAGGATGATAGTACCGTTCGATCTTATCACATGATACGCCTTGGCAAGGGCCATTTTTGAAGAACAATTTGTCTTGCACTCATTGGCGGCAGGCATCTCTAATTTTTTAACGAAATAGAGTATGTCGTCTGTACTGAAACGGCAGGGGTCACGAGAAGGGTAGCACCACCCTGACCACTCTACCACTTTCTCAGGATTATAAGTATAATTGCGATAGGCCAGGACTCCAATACGTTCAAAGCAGTCAGCGACAGCCACGAAGTTGATGATATCGGAAATGGCCTGTTTCAGCGCCGCGACATCGGGCGCCCCGCCTGTTACGGCGTCGAAAACGATCATCAGATCGTGGATTTGAGGTGGATTGTCCATGATGGCAGTTATTGATGGGAATAATGTGATTGATGATCTGGGAACGTCTGTAGAAGCTGTGCGATATTACTTATGACTTGGGATAGCTCAAGGCGATGGGCGATGTGTTGTTGTGACTGTTGATAATGAGCTGTTGGGTTGCGTATGGAAGAAGAGGCACCATCACTGCTTTGGGGAGAGAGTCACTACGATATCGTCGCTTTCCTCCTGGCAGGTACGCCTCCAAGATCAGATATTACCTTAGTAGGTAGGTAGGTATGTCCCTCTGGATACCTTAGGTTCATACAGCTTTTGATGTGCTGCAAAGACATGTCAGCTGGCAAGAAAGGCGGCTGGTTCTTACTGGAAGGAGACATGGCGATAGGCCAAGGTAAGGTAAACCAGAGTGCTATGATACGGGCAGGACTCTGTTCAAACTGCTCTCCCTATACGAGAGCATGGGATATTGCTGCGATAACCCTTAACTATACCATCTATTGTGAAAGGCATGACTCCCAGTGCATATCCAGAATGCGTCAAACCTCATCATACGACTCAGCGTGAACGTGTTGCTGACATCCCAACAGCCAACCATTTGAGGCTGCAGCCATGATGTTTAATCAATACCGATAATACTTGTCGTAATTCATGTAGTTTGTTGTCTGTTTTCCGCTTTCGGTAACTTGGGTGGTGTTCGGTCGCTTCAAGAAGTATGCCTGTAAGATGCTTACCTAAGGCATGACGCGGTCCCAGAACAAGCGAGGGAACGTGAGATCCATGTTTCAAAGGAGGCAGCCTGAGCTCGTCCATCTTTCTCCTTCTTCTATTAATCAATCACATCAAATCACCATCCCAATCAACAATCATCGATCACAATGTCTCGATTCTCTCGATACGATACCGACGAGGAGCGTCTCCCTGAGGGCATGCAGAGAGTAGGCTATGATGCTGACACTCAGGTCTACACGTTCCGCGACGCTGACGGCAGCTACTGGGAGAGCGCGCCTGGCAATGAGTACGGACAGCTCACAAAGGTTGGCGAAGCTCGTCCTGAAGGTCAAGAGACCGAGACCTTCCTCATGACAAGCCAGCAGCAACGCCCCAAGATGACGTGGTTCACCGAGATGAAGCCTTTTCTCAACTTTCTCATGCTCGTCATCCTATCGCTCGTCCTGCTCTTCTGGTTCCTCGGCTACAAGGGGTCTTCGTCGGACGAGCGTATTCCCATAGCGGACTGTCCGGAGGGCACGGTTGCGTATGCGATTCACAAGGGCGATACATGCTGGGATATTGCGAACAAGAATGGAGTGAGCGTTGATGACTTGAAGAACAAGAACCCGGACCTCAATTGCGAGGCTCTCAAGATTAATGATCGCATTTGTGTGCCTGGCAAGAAGAGTGTTGATTGAACGCGTCGTATCATGCGTTGTGGACGGGAGTACAAAGCCTCACTGGTAACTGTTGTAGCCGTCAGGTACGGCAAATGATGCGACTTGTCTAACAGTTGAGCTGCGTCAAGTTGAGCCGGAGTGAGCTATGAGCTATGAAGCTGCCTGAACAGGGTTGGTGACGTACAGGCTATAGCCTGGGCCAGTGTTGCAGTGGTATCTTCTTTGACGCGTACTGGGCATTGCTTGGTCAGTTCATAGCAGTATGGCAGTAATATTTCGTGCCACAGACTGTCAACCAAATCTTGGATGAAGCTGTATTTGATCGCTTGGTGATAAGCATCCGAGACCCAGACTTCTGGGAGCGTATCAATCAGCCTAACGCGTGTCAAGCAACCAACCAACGTCATCATGGGCCTATCAGCCAACAACTATTGGCCATGGTTCATGGCTGCCATGCACCTGAGCTAGTGCGGCATCTCGGCCGGTGCCAGCAAACTCGAGGGCTTGTCTTGGCTGTCAAGGTTGCATTTATCCGACATCTTCAGCGATGCCTGGAGTAATCAGGCTTCAACAATAGACATGCCATCCACCAGAGACAAGACGAGTCTAGACAAGGTCGACGAAACAAAAGACAACAACACATCGCTGCCACCCACCAAAGGCGGTCAAGCATGAGCATTAACTACATACAACTTCATTCGGTGTCTTCTTAACCCGTCAGGGAAATCATCACCACAAAAAGCCCCGCGCTAAAAGTGGAAGAAACGAGGGGCAACGTTGACCAGACCCTGGGCTCCATTGCATGCGCTGGGCGCTACCAACCAGCGCGTGCACCTGCAAGAGCGGGGCCTGGGAATTTTTTTTCTCTTCCATGCTAATTTCGACTCGACTCGAGGGGACCCCAAATAATTTAAAATTTTCGGCGCGGGTCTCTCGCGACTCTTTTCTTTCCTTCTCTTCACTACTATAAACCTTGGGGTTCTTTTTCTTTTTCCCTTCCTTTCTCTTTCTCTTCTTTTCTCTGTCGTTCAAGCTTCGACAAAGAAATCATCATGGATAAGGGGAAGCTTGCTCAGCTCCTTGAAGGGAGCCAAGTCCGTAAGTTCTATCATCTACGTCAACGATAAACAGCTGGCAAGCTCTGCTTTCCTTTGCTGCTAGTTGTTGCCTCGCTATCCAAGCATCAAAACTGACATTTCCTCTCTCCAGCCAACACAGAGCAGGTTAAGGCCGTTACCGCCGAGCTCCAGAAGAACTTCTACACACAACCCGAGTCGCTGCTCGCCCTCGTCGAGATCTCCCTCACACATGGAGATGCCGGTGTCCGACAGCTCGCCTCGGTCCAGGCCCTTCGTCTGATCCCCAAGTTCTGGGAGAAGACCGCTCAGGACCAGCGACAGCTCGCCCGAAACCACCTTCTTGAGGGTGTCCTCAAGGAGTCCTCCGCTGGTGTCCGTCACTCCCTCGCCCGTCTTATCGCCGGCATTGTCAGCGCTGATATGGAGAACGGTGAGGGTGAGGAGTTCCTCAAGCACCTCCTTCCTCTCACCAACAACGATAATGTTGTTGCCCGTGAGGTTGGTTCATTCCTCCTCTACGCTATCCTCGAGGAGGACCCTACCCACTTCGCCGACCACACACATGAGCTTCTCAAGCTCTTCCAGGCCCGCATTGAGGACCCTCAGAGCAAGGAGGTCCGCATCAACATCGTCCGTGCTATTGGTGCTATCCTCATGATTGTCGAGCCTGAGGAGGACCCCGAGTCTCTCAAGGCCATCCAGAACTTCGTTCCCAGCCTGGTCAACATTCTCAAGGCTGCCGTCGAGGCTGAGGATGAGGAGAGCTACAAGATCGTTTTCGAGGTCTTCCACTCTTTCATTGCTTACGATTCCTCCCTCCTTGCCCTCCACCTCCGTGACCTCCTTACCTTCATGATTGAGCTTGGTGGCAACGTCAACGCTGAGGAGGACGCCCGATCTCAGGCTCTTGCTTTCCTCATTCAGTGTGTCCGCTACCGACGCATGAAGATTCAGGGCATGAAGGACATGGCCGCTGAGCTCATGGTCAAGGCCATGCACATTGTGACCGAGCTCGATGCCGATGACGACGAGGAGGACATTTCTCCTGCCCGTACCGCCATCAGCCTCATTGACACCCTGTCCAACGAGCTCCCTCCCCGACAGGCTATTGTTCCTCTCCTTGAGCAATTCCCACACTTCGCTACCAACAACGATCCTAAGTTCCGTATGGCGGCTATGCTCGCTCTCGGTAATGCTGCTGAGGGTGCTCCCGACTTCATCTCTACTCAACTCCAGCCTCTCCTCCCTACCATCATCTCTCTTCTCGAGGATTCCGAGACTCAGGTCCGACATGCCTCTCTTGTTGGTCTGATCCATCTCGCTGAGGAGATGGCCGACGAGATGTCTTCTCACCACGAGCAGATCATCGCTTCCGTCCTCAAGAACCTCGAGGCTGCCTCTCAGGGTGTCTCCGACAAGAAGAATGTTAGCATCATTCGCTGCGCTTGCGGTGCCCTTGACACCTTTGGTGACGGCATTGACACCAAGATCATGGCCCAGTATGGTCCCAACCTGATTGGACCTATGGTTCGTCTCCTCGACCACGAGGATTTTGGCGTCAAGGCTGCTGCTGCTTCTGCTATTGGTGCTATCGCCTCTTCCATGGAGAAGGGTTTCGAGCCTTACTTCAAGGATGTTATGTCTTCTCTCGGCAAGTTCGTCTCTATCAAGGAGGGTGAAGAGTCTCTTGACCTCCGAAGCTCCACCTGTGACAGCTTGGGCCGTATCGCTATGGCCGTCGGCTCTGAGTCTTTCCAGCCCTATGTCATGGATCTCATGTCTGCTAGTGAGGAGGCTCTCGGCCTTGACAACCCCCGCCTTAAGGAGACCAGTTTCATCCTGTGGTCCAACTTGTCCAAGGTCTACCACGAGCAGTTCGATCACTTCCTTCCCGGTGTCTTCAAGGGTCTTTTCTCTTCTCTCGAGCTCGAGGAGGAGGAGATCGAGCTTCCTGGTGTTGACGCTAGCCAGCTTGGCGACGGTGCCATCGTCATTGGTGGCAAGCGTGTCAAGGTCAAGACTCCCGAGACTCAGGACGATATCACCATCGCCACTGGCGGTGACGAGGACTGGGATGATATCGAGGACCTCGAGGATCTTGGTGCCGTGACTGCTGTCGCTCTTGAGCAGGAGATCGCCCTTGACGTCCTTGGTGATGTCATCTCCAACTCTTGCAACAGCTCCAACCTCGAGACATACGTCGAGCAGACCATCGAGAAGGTTTCTCCCTTCACCGAGCACACATACGAGGGATGCCGAAAGACCGCCATCTCCACCCTCTGGCGCACCTACGCCCGTGTCTTCCAGGTCTGGGAGGAGAGCGCTGGTGTCAAGTGGGAGGCTGGTCTTCCCCCCAAGCACACTCCCCCTACCTCGCTCATCAGCATGGGACAGGCTCTTGAGAAGGCCACTATGACCATCTGGTCTGACGACAGCGAACGGTTAGTTTACCCCATTGTCTTTTCTGTTTCTGCCAATATGATGAATACCTTGCGTTATACCCAGCTCACTCAGACGCAAAATGCGGTTGCTGAGAAAACGTCTAATCTACTTCTGATTCATGGCACTGTTACTTCTTGTTTCTTGCATTCTGGCCTTGAATCATTACTAACAGTCAAATAGTTCTGTCGTTACCGACATCAACCGCAACGTCGCTGCCACCCTCAAGGCTTGCGGTCCTGCTCTTCTTGCTTCCAAGGATGGTCTCCTCCAGGAGATGGTCTCGGTCGTTGGTCTTATCATTACCCGATCTCACCCTTGCCAGCAGGATCTTGGCGACGAGGAAGAGGAGCAGGAGGTTGATGCTGGCTCTTCCGAGTACGACTGGCTCGTCATTGACACCGCTCTTGACGTTGTTGTCGGCCTGGCTGCTGCTCTCGGCAACAACTTCGGTGAGCTCTGGAAGATCTTCGAGAAGCCTATTCTCCGACTTGCCAGCTCTAGCGAGGACCTTCACCGATCCACCGCTGTTGGCACCATCGCCGAGATTACCAAGTACACTGGCGAGGCCATCACTCCCTTCACTGAGTCTCTTGGTCAAGCTCTTGTCCGCCGCCTCACAGACCCCGACCCTCTGGCCAAGTCTAACGCTGCTTACGCCATTGGCCTCGTTGTCCTCAACTCTGCCGACACCGGCAAGACTTTCCCCATGTACCCTCTTCTTTGGGAGAAGCTCGAGCCTCTCCTGACTGTAAACGAGATGCGCATGACCGACAACGTTGCCGGTGCAGTTTCTCGTCTGATGACCAAGAACCCCAACAACGAATTCGTTGCTCAGGCTCTTCCCGCCGTTGTCAATGTCCTTCCCCTCCAGGAGGACTACGAGGAGAACGCTCCTATCTACGACAACATCTTCAAGCTCTACCAGCAGTCCAACCCCACTGTTGAGCAGCTTACTCCCCAGCTTATCAACGTGTTCGAGAAGGTCCTCAGCCCTCCTGAGGAGCAGCTCGAGTCCGAGACTCGGGAGATTCTCCAGCACACCGTCCAGAACCTGTACAAGGCTAAGCCTGACCTCCTGGCCAACAACCCTGGCCTGCTCAAGCTTGCTGGTATTCAGTAAACAGACACACATCACGACTTGACGAATTTTCGGTTTGGTGGATTATATAAAAGTGACGAATTGCGATATGATTTGATGAAGAAAAAGCACGCACTAGACTACGATGCGTTGATAGAGTATAACGTAGTAGCACCATGCAAAGGAGCTGCATGGGTATATAAGGGCATGGAATAGGATGGGAAAAGGAAAATTAGGCATGGCAAGCGCTGGGATTTCACGATGAAGCTTTAATGGCTTCGAGGATAGAGGACTTTTGATACCTAGGATTAGAAAGATACCTTTCCATATGGACATTTGTTTCCTTCATACTGTTTTACAGGTGCACATGTGTATGTCTTGATAAGGTGATAGAGAATTGTTGTCTTCAAACTTGATCATGTAATTCGAAAGTAAACGCCGTAAAATGCTACAGAACAATGTAATTACCAAATCCTTTTGGCAACCATCTCATACCTCATCACCTTCTCAAAATCATCCTTCTTCTTCTCCGTCTTCTCTACCCTCTTACCCGGTCCTTTACCACCTTTCAGTCCCTCGTTCCTATCAGCGTGAATCCATCGCTGTCTCTCCTCTCCAACCTCAACTTGACCAAAACCACCGACTCTTCGTCCGCCGGGTGTATCAAAAGATTCAGGAGCACGGCCCTGGTGTTCTGCACGCTTCATCTTTGTGTATCTGTTGCGGGAGTATTTGAGAAGGATCATGCCCAGAAGGAGTTTGAGAATGAGTAGGACGAGGAAGGCGATGAAGAAGACGACGACCATGGTAATGGCGGCGATAAAGTCGTCGGATGTCCAGGAGTACCAGGGCCGAGAGTTGAGGGGTGAGCCGTATGGATAGCCGTATGTTGCGCGACCGAGGGAGTCGCGGATGAGAGAGTCGAAACGGTTGAGAGCAGCTATCATAGCGGGTGAAGAGGGTGTGGCAGATTCCTCAGAGAGGGATGTCTGCGTTGATTGGGGGATGGGCATAGGCATAGGCATAGGGAGATGTGTGGATAGAAGCATGTGGTAGGTTTGAACAGAGGCGCGAATAAAGAGACAAGATAGGGGTATAACGGCGAGGCCGAGACGCTTGGTCAGAGAGGGAGTCATGAAAGCCTAGGGGCGTCAGTTGTGACACGATGAGCGATGAGGGCAACTTACGTTGGTGTAGTAATCTTTACACAGGATATCAAGAATACGACTATAGAAAGCTGGTTTGATGTTGTTAAACTTCGTCACATAGGCGTGCTTAATGGTATCGACAAGCATCTCACTACCAATGACAATGAAGAAGGGGGACAGAACTTCGCCTGACATGAGCCACGAGGGTAGTACAGTAAAGCTGTGTGGTAGGATAGAGGGGCTGTGATGAGGTACAGATGTCTCGTCGTATGACTCTGAGCCGGCACCCGGGACACTGAGGCCGCCAACCTCGACGACGTTACGCATCCCGATGATGAAGAGCATGATCCAAAGCTGGAAACGCTCGACTATGTCGGCGCAGGTGAGCTGGAAGAGGTTGTCTTTCTCGAAACGCTTGAAGACAGTTGACTTGATCTCAACGAATTGGTTCGAGAGAAGAAGGGTCAACAGGGCGTTGGAGTATGAATTGACGGCGACGTTGAGGGTGATGACCTGATAGTACAGTGCAATCGAGTGAAGACAGCAGTATACAAGAGCAAGCATAAACATGCCCAGCGGAAGAAGGACTTTGGAACGACCAGACGCATTACGTGAGAGCGTTTCCGTGCTGAAGAGGCACTCTAGAATATCCTGTCCCAGTGCTGAAAGGAGACGATCGCCGACTTCGAGAATGTTGTATATGACGTAGAGTTTGATAGCGGATTGGGCTCGAATGAAGTGATACATGCGGCTTGCGTCAAGAGTCATCAAGGCCATGGAACTGCATATTATGACAGCACCTTGGAGAAGATCAGCTTTGTGAAAGGCCGAGAGATTTGAAGGCATGGATTTCGTCCTCTTATGACGAAATGCTCCAGACTTGGGCTGAGATCGGGACTGCAAAGGCTTGAAGTGTCCGTTTCCATTCCCATTTGCCTTGAAATCATGACTCCCGTTTTCATCGTTCGAACGACCTCGAGGACGACTTTCGCTGCGTGATCTTCCTTCATCAGAGGTCTCATCGACTCGCGAGGTCCTACCTCGTCGCCAAAGTCGTCCAAGGCCATACCACACGAAGCCGAGGAGCCATCGGACTTCTTTGAGGACGACATAGCCCCACCAACGAACTAGCATGCTGACAGCTTGGATAAAGCGCATTGGAAGAATGGTGAAGTTCCAGAGCCAGGCATCGAGACATGCTAGAGCTCCAAAGTTGAGCGTCATTTCGAGATGGGGCGGTAGGAGGATAACATTCTTGAGACGCTCGAATTTGACGGCATTGGATTCGTAGGGAATATCGTAGGCATGGGACTGGTGGATGTATAACGGACTAGGTCTTTGAGCTGCCAGTTCGAGCTGTAGATGTGTAGGTAGCGACATAGGCGGAAGGGGAATGATCGGTGGAATCGGTGACGGTGGTCGAAGGCCGGCTGAGTCTGTTTGAAGTGGTATAGCTGTCGCAGGTGTTGACCGGGCGCCGAGAATAGGAGATGTTCCGCCTGCACCATCGAGGTTGAGATGTAGAGATGTAGGTCGTCCAGTTGAGTTGAAGGAAGAGTATCGTCTCGGCGAAGATGTCCCACTCGAATCGCCAGCTGTGACACGGCTCGTAGGAGGCGTAGATAGAGTTCTCGCTCCAGGCGAGGGGCGTCGGTGAATATCCATCTGAATATCTCTCGCAGTCCGCAGAGCAGAAGTCAAGCCAGGACGAGCTTCTACAGCGACACCGTTTTGCTGCGCGGGCGGAGTGGCATCGTCAAGGCGCATCGTAGGTTGTCGTATAGCCTCGCGCTGGTCGAGAAGATGCGTTGCAGATTCTTGGTCAATTGACCTCCGTTCCGGCGCGGGGGCAACAGGTAACGACTCAGGAGAGTTTGTGAGGCGCTGCATCTCAGTCGCGGAGAGACGTCGAACATTAGGGTTCGTGGTATTGCTTATCGTACTGCTGCGACTGGCCCTGCCAGAGGGTACAGCGGTACTGTCATCCTGGTCCTTCTCTTTGTCTAGAGTCTCCTCGGTGGGCTCTTGTTCTTGAACCTCGTCATCCTCGACCGCTGGTTCGGAGATAGACGAGTTGGACTCGACGCGACGCACGCTGCTACTTCTGTGAGAACCTTCTTCAGAAGAATGGTCTTCGTCGGAGGGAATCGTGGGGAGTTTGTCGTTTGTCGTGTCGGCGCATGATGGAGGAGGAGTCGAGGACGGAGATAGAAGCGGTGGGAGGTGATGAGAATTGATGGAATCGACGGAGGCGGCCATCACCAAGGCTGAGACTCTCGAAGCATGTTTTTCCCTGTCGAGTTATTGTAACGAAGGTCAATCAATTGGAGGTTTGTAGCGTGAGGTGAAAAAGAAGAGACGTTGCAGTGGGAAATGGGGTTGTCAGCAATTGAATCACCATGAGACAAGACGCAGCTGAACTGAGCCTGGACTTGAACTGGAGCGAACCGGTTCCATTAGGTTACTCGACAGTGGGTGCGCCACAGTGGAACCGTAGCACCGAAGGTTCCCCTGAGCGGGAGAGCGTGCTCTGAAGACACTGAAACTTTGGGGCTGTGGGGGGTTCATGCAGGGGTTGTGTCAGTGGCTTGAGATGAGAATGGATCCGTGGATCTGGATACCGTGGCGGGAAGAGCATCGCGAATCTGACTTGGTGAAAGCCAAGACGGATATAACAAATAGTAATTGTAGGACTAGTATACCCAAATCTCGCGATGTATCCTGATTCTCTTGTAATACTCAGACTCCCTCTTGTTTAGAGTCTCCCGGTTCTAGATCCTCTGCCGTCACAAGGTTTCGCTTCAGCATAAGACAAGGTTTCACTGCGCATGCCATACACCATTTACATTCTTAAGCCTCTATTGATCATTATATCATTAACTCATCTAAAGAAGGTACTCATCAAACCACTGTACGGCCTGGAAGAAAGCCTGCTCCTTGGCAAACTTCTTCCTCTTGTCACTCAGATCAGCGCGCACAGCAAATCCATGCTCCACGTGAGAGAACAGGTTGATCTGGAAGGGCAAGCCAGTGCCAATCAGAATCTCTTCCGATTGGTGACGCTTTTCGGTGGGGAAGATGCTGTCGGTTTGAGCAGCGGCAATAGAGAGAGGACCCGTGATGGCCTTGAGCTCTTCATCCTCGACGAAAGAAGGGTGAGCGACGTAACCGACGTCAATGCCAGCCTTGTAGTTGCGAATAACGTACTGAGACTGTTAGCGATGTGCTTGTGAGTCGAGGCTAAAAGACATACCTTGGCGCCGAAGCAGTATCCGACAGCTCCAATCTTGGTAGCACCCTGCGCCTTGAGCGTCTTGATCGACTCGGCGATAATAGGGTCGATCTGAGCGGGAGTATGAGGGTTATCGCCCTTGGCACCCTTTGTGATCCAGCTCATGATATCAAGACCCTCAGGCATAGGCAGAGGCATAACATCGCCGTTGAAGATGTCGGGAATGATAGTGGTGTACCCGTTGGCGGCGAATTGATCAGCCATCAACTTGCTATTGGTCCAGATTCCGAAGATATCGGCAATGTACACAATTCCGGTTCCCTTGTGCGCCTTATCCGCGGGAGCTGTCGCGATGTAGGCGTCGAGACCGCTATCGAGCTTGATCATCTTGCCGGTGGGCTCGCCTCTACAAACGAAGCGTTAGATATAAAATTGCGCGAATGTCTCTGTCGGGGTAGACTTACTCATGGCGAACACCCTCGGTGCAGCACTTGGCAGGTTGGTTAGAAGCCATTGCGATAGTGATTTGTCTGTGTATTTCTCTGCGGAATTGTAGAATGGAGGGGAAATTTCTCGGAGGTAGCTTGGCCGAGTTTATATCCTCTTTGAAGCGGACCCGTGTGACGCAATTAATCGAGGCCGAGATGCCGATGTTACCCCACAAACAATGGTCGTTCCGTGGACGATTCCGTGGATGTGCTTGCTTTCTAAGCAACCTCTTCCGTGCTAATTGGTGAAACGTGGGATATCTGGGTCTGCGAGAGGAGTCTTGTTGTGGATGGGTTTGAAGCTATCCCCATTGGGCTTCATTTTTCGCTCTTAGACTTTTAACTCCGACGGGATATACGGATATGGACATTGGGCCAAATGCCGAATTACGAAACTAATCCACGGCATATCGTTTTGGCTTTTGAGGATGTCGGTAAAGGTGGGATATGGTGAATGTCATTCATTATTCGTATAGTTGGTATCATTATATGCTCCAGAAATGTAAGTAGTTGTATAGTACACAGCGACATCCTCGTCACTTTTGTCGAATGCCCTTGGGCTTCCTCTTCTTGAACACCACCGTCTGTACTCCCGACTCAGCCTCCTCTGGCTCTGGCTTTATCAGAGGTTCAGCAGGTGCTTCTGTCTTGACGTCTGTGTTATCCTCCGTCTTGAGTTCTGCCGCATCTTCTGTCTTTACGGTTGTGTCCAATGTCGCATCATCCTCCTCCTCCTCCTTCTTAACATCCATCGTATCCTCTGTTTCCTCCTTCACAGCCCTAGGTGTAAACGTGGATCCGCTTAGTAGCGCATCGAGTTCCTGATCTTCTTGTTGTGGCATAGCTTTTGAGTCTCGTCCCCATCGTCTAGGCTTCTTGAACAGTCCGCGCACAGCGTTCTCCTCTTCCTTCTCATCCTCCGTCGCTTCGCGCTTCCGTATACCATTGGCTCTGGCCTCTACCTTTGCTTCTTCGTCTTCTTCTGTCTTCGCCTCGATAATTCTGGTATTCGTAACCGTCCACTCGCCAGGCATAGCCATCTCAGGTCGAAAGTCACTCGGCACCGCGACGCCCATCGCAGCGAGCTGTTCTCTCTGTTTCTTTAATGACGCCTCCGTCGGTGCGCTCTGTTGGGCGCGCGGCGCAGGTCTTGACGATGGACCTGCCGCTGCAGATGAAGCTCCGACAACTCCATTGAGACGTTCGACTTCCCGCTTGGCGCGGTCTTTTTCGCGTTCTTCTCGCTCGTGGTTACGGTGCAGATCGCGGAGGAAACGCTTCAGTGCGCCTTGATGTTTTGCGGTAGATTCATGGTTCTGGCGCTCGAGTTTTGTGTCGCGAACATAGGTCTCGCAGTGCTTGCACCAGTATTTGGGCGTAGATTTCCAGTATTCCGACATTTTGGGTGGTGATGTTGAAAGAAGGTTACCTGAATGTTTCTAGAATGGGATCAAGGTGCTTATCCTGACCTGCAAGGCTAATGCACGGGCCATGCGCGAGCTCCAGGGTAAGCGAGCTTCTTCTTAAGATGATTTCGATTAGAGAGAGCTGATGAAGCCAACGCAGTGTGAACTTGGCAGGAATTCTAGTCAAACTAGGTAGGGAGTATCAATTCTTATGTTCTATCAACTTTCGATACGGTGTTCTCGAATGTTGATTGTCGTTGTCGTCGTTGCTGCCGCTGACACGCTTCGGAAAAGTCATTGTATTTTAGAGCAAATTGGCAGCATCATGGCAAATTATTAAATGGTTGAGAATCATTTACGTTTCACAGAAGATATCAAACATAAGCTGACATTACATAAGACCCTGATAAACTAACAAATGTCCCCTTCCATGAAAATGATCTGGTAATCCCATAGGTTAGAAGCAAACGCTTCCTGCATGGCGATCTTTGGTGTTTGTGTTTAGCGCGATGACATGCATCGCGTCAATAGAAACGACTTTGTACCAAGTGTTGTTGGAACGAAGATTCGAGTTATCGAGGTTGATCGTACGAAACTTTCCTTCTTGGGCAAGTCAGGACCAGCTGAAGCCGACAAGGACCCTGACTTTTTGTCTCCGAAGGGGCTGAGATACGCGAACGAGATATCCAAGTGGTTTCACGTTTCCATTTGACAACCTGATGATCTAGATCTCATCTCAGACCGAAAATATCTTATCTACAATAGCTGTATACGGAGTACGTTCCCTTAAAGTAAATAAGCATATCGTCAAGCCAAACACCCTCAGTCTCGGGGAATATCGCAATGCCGTCACACTCTAGAAAAAGCGTTAGCCCAGCCGCCATGTCCTGTCCCTTGCATCATCCCTGGATCCCAACATCCATCAGTGGAGCATCGTTCAACGTTCAATACGATGTCGTATCTACATATCGTAAATAACGCAAAAACTCAGTTCATTACTGTACAATTTTTTCTTGGCTCTTACAGCGATGGCCGCCAATAAGCGCATCCTAGACGCATTGCCTATTCTGGGTCTCGAGTAAGCGATGATTCGGCGGTGGCGGTTCTCTTTTTTTTTCTCCGAGTGAAAGAGAATGAGGCAAAGAATGACGAGAAACTTGGCGGTCGCTCTGCCGCTGAGCCTCAGGCTTGAGATGCTGGGGGGGCTTGGACTTCATGTCATGGCTGGTGAATGAAACAAGGGATTGTTTAGGTGAAAAGACCCTGAATCTGTAATGTCGGCGTATTGGGATGTGAACTTTCCTGTTCCTTGAGGATCTAAACTTGCTTCCATCAACAACGTTCGTCATATCACATCGCCCTTCCCGCTCAGCCTCCAACGTTGCAATCCATTAGGTAAATGAGTCCCCTTAAACCGGGTTCCCTCTGATTGTCCATTGGACTCTCTTCACATACGATCGGGGGCCATCGTTATAGCGAGGTGGTCGGGTCCAGCTACCGATTCTGGTCTTTGACAGCGGAATGTCCGTGTAAACCGCACCATATATCTTCCTGTACCCACACCATCCACTGTCAGACTCTGTAACGAATCATGTACTACTTGTCTTTGCTTGTTTCTACAGGGTATCGCGAAAACTCTGCAGAGTTTCTCAGCCGAGGATCCACTGGTTCACTGCTTTCTTGCGCCTTTGCCGCAAACGAATCATGAAGTACGTCACGTGAATAGGCAGCGCACGTGATCTTTCAGTGAGCTGAACTGAAGAGTTTGAGACTGTGACGTCATGTTTTGTCTTGGCATTTCATCTCGTAAACTTCCTTCGGATCGCCATCCGTCAACAAGTTTTTATAAGTCATGCTACAGCAACAACAGCAACGAGAGCGGTAGGTATCTGAAGCGATGCGACGATCTCGGCGACTTGCGAAATGAACATCATGGAGAAGGAGAAGCTTAATTTGCAAGAAGCGCTCTCGTTGAACGGACGGACTCTCCTCATCCTTGAGCTTCATGAGGTTGTTTGATGGGTACTACTAGGACACTCTTCCTGATGAGAGAAGTTCAGTGGAGAACATAACAGTTGCCTCCGCCTCCTCTAATATCGACGATATCCACCATCTTCACTCGGACTCGTCCTCTCGCTTCTCCATTTACTTAACAAGACTCCATAATGACGCGATGTCTGCAATTCTCCCTCTCACTCCTCAACAAGGGTTCATCAACCATCGAAGGATTGATCACGACGACCCACTGACCTCTCCACCACCACCATGTCTGAGTCTCGACTTTGTGGGTTGTTCTTCTGGGATCGTCTCTATGAGTTCCATTCTCATAAATCCCTTTACTCTCGCTCTCTCGTTGACTTCCTCTTCTTCCTCTCTTTCTCTTCATTCCCCATTCCCCATCTCCACATGTTCTCAACCCCAGATATCTTCTGAGGTTGACAACGTGGTTTTGAGCTGTCCTATCGACTAACAGCAAGCAACTCGGCCGAAACATCTCCAACATGTCCTCCGACTCGGAAAAGGCCTCCAAGAGGGCCGAGAGCCCCAGCCCCATCGCCGAATCTGATGGTGGTAACGCTGACGGTCTTCATCGCCGTCTCAACAACCGTCAGGTCCAGCTTCTCTCCATCGGAGGTACTGTTGGTACTGGTCTGTTCATCGGTATCGGTGCCGGTCTGGCCAAGGGTGGCCCCGGCAGTCTCCTCGTCTGCACAGCTCTCTACGCCATGGTCCTCGGTCTCACCAACAACTCTATCGCTGAGATGAACACTTATATGCCTGTCTCTGGCGGTTTCATCCGTCTTGCTGGTCACTGGGTTGATGACGCTCTCGGCTTCATGGTCGGCTGGAACTTCTTCTTCTACGAGGCTCTCCTGATCCCCTTCGAAATCGTTGCTCTGAACCTTGTTGTCTCATTCTGGAGTGACACTGTTACTGACGCTGGTCCAACTGCTGGATTCATCATTGCAGTCATCATAGCATATGGGTAAGGCTTGAACCCCGAGTGCATCCTGATGGACATCGTCACGGATGCGCTCCATGGTCTCTTTCATCAATTCTGCTCCCTTTCTCTTCCCGTCTATGTGTGTATGCATGCTAAACATTCGTCTCCTCTTCTAGTGTGCTCAATCTTCTTGCTGTTGGTGTCTTCGGTGAAGCTGAGTTCTGGCTGGCCCTCGGCAAGGTCCTTCTGATCTTTATCCTCTTCATGTTTACATTTGTGACAATGGTCGGGGGTAACCCTCAGGGTGACGCTTATGGTTTCCGCTACTGGTCAAATGTTCACGACGCATTTGCTACATTCCGTACTGAAGGTGATCTTGGACGTCTCGAAGGCTTCATGGGCGCTTTGGCCTCCGCTGCATTCTTTGTCGTCGGTCCTGACTACATCTCCATGGTCGCCGCTGAATCTAAGCACCCCAGCCGATATGTCAAGACTGCCTTCAAGACTGTCTACTTCCGTTTCGGCCTCTTCTTCATCGGCGCTGCCTTGACTTGTGGCATCGTTCTTAGCCACACTGATGAGACTCTTGTTGAGGTTCATCTTGGCACCGGATCCGGCCACGGCACAGCTGCTGCCTCGCCATGGGTCATCGCCATGTCTAACCTTGGAATCGAGGGACTGCCCCATCTCGTCAACGCCCTTCTTTTCACGACCATCTTCTCTGCCGGTAACACGTACACATACTGTGCAACCCGTTCGCTCTACAGTCTCGCCCTCGATGGCCGTGCACCTGCCTTCCTCCGTAAGACCACCAAGAACGGTATTCCTATCTACTGTTTCGCTGTCACCATGGTCTTCCCTCTGCTGGCCTTCCTTCAGCTCGACAGCTCATCCGCTGAGGCCTTGACCATCCTTCTCGCCCTCATTACTGGAGGAGGTATCGTGGATTATATCACCATGAACATTACCTTCCTCTTCTACTACCGTGCTTGCAAGGCTCAGGGCGTTGATCGCAAGAAGATGCCCTACTTCGGCTACTTCCAGCCTTACTGTGCTTGGATCGCTCTTATCCTTCACACAGTCGTTTGCTACACCTATGGATACACATCCTTGGCCCCCTTCAATGCGAAGAACTTCTTCTCCAACTACACCATGCAAATCATCGCTCCTTTCATGTATCTCGGCTGGAAGCTCATCAAGCGCACCAAGGTCATCAGTGCCAAGGAGTGTGATCTTGTCTGGGAGCGACCTGTCATTGATGCTTACGAAGAACGCGCCATGATCGTTGACCCTCCTACTGGCTTCTGGGAGGAGATCATTGGCCTTGTTGGTATCAAGAAGAACAAGAAGAAGAACGCTGCTGAAGTCCATGTCTGAGCGTGCACCTGGAAATGGTGAATGCGAATGAAGAATGACGCTGCGACATCAATGATGCGCAGAAGCAGCGAGTCAGTTCGACAAACGTCGCGACTGAGAAGAGGTTATGATAGAGCCTTGCTGCGCCGCCTGAAGTTACAGGCAGCATAAACGATACCCAAACGTCACTCCCCAATGGGTCGAGTGACGATAGCTTGTATGAAATAGAGTGTATATACGAATATATGAATGAAACATATCCTGCAATGATTGATCTACTTGCACCTCCCATCGACATGTTCATTCAGTGTTGCGAATCACTGAGAAGTAGAACTCTGCCCTCTAACTTCAGGCCAATGTACCTCAATATTTTCGTCGCGTTGTCCTGGTTTTCTTCCCCCCCTGGGCGCAAGAAACAGCGAACCTTAATGTAGGGTGCCAAAATAAACTCATCAAAAGCTATCCTAAGCTTAGAGTATATTACCTAAGTCTTTTTGTCATTTAGGATCGAGGTTCTGTGTTTTCTTTCCTCCCCTAGCTCCCTCAGAGCAGGCACATCACACACCGGAAATAGGTGGGGTCTAACGGCCCCGAAAGGACAGCTCCGTCCTCCGGACCGGTGCCGGTCGCCGAGTGGATTCTCCGGGAGGAAGAAAATGATCAGCTGCACGCAGCGTTGCAATTTCTTGACCCCATCGGCCTTTTTAACAGGTCGGTCGAAGCTACAGGTGATTTGCTGTCCGGGTATGCGTGGCTGCATGCTTTGTTGGCCATCAGTCTTGCGGCGCTGAGCGACCATCACATCCTCCGCAGTAGCCCTGGCGTTCAACACTCGACATGCTCCTACATCTTTCTTTTGGCCGCACCAATTGAACATCTCGAATAGCGCTTGACTTGTACTCAATTTCAAGCCAACGTCTTCGTTTGGCGTATTCCAAGATGCTCTCCACAGAACACTTCCTATCCCGCCATTGTAATGGTACCCGAACAACCCATACTCCAGACCAGCACTTCATCTCCGGCTCATCGTTCAAGAGACCAAGTGAAATTCGTTTTCGCTCCGCGTGCCTGCCAACAAATAGCCACTCTCGAATCATAAAACCCGGGTTTGCAGTACTGGGGGTAGAATTCTTGGGCCTCCAAAGATCTTCAGGAACCGTAGCGCCATGAAGCATAAGAAATTTGACTGCCTCCCATCTGTGGTTTTGAACTGCAGCATTTAAGGGCGATCCGTGTTCATGACAATGGTGTTCAAGATCACTAATACCGAGCTTGATAAGGTTCAGGATCGCCGTGACCGAACCCCAACAGGCTGCTCGACACAACAAACTATGAGCACCAGGGGTTCCCAGGCCACATAGCTGGCGGACACCTTCAATCTTGATTGAAGGTTTGACATAACGAAGGCTATACGTTAGATCAACCAAGGTATCTACTCCGTTGGAGAAGAAATGGTCAGGCCAGCTGTTGAGCTTTTCCACCAGTAGATCGAGTCTCATGTCCAACATGCACAACAAGTAACTCCGGCAAGGTCTTGTAAGAAGATAATGGAATGTTGAAGAGCCAAACTTGTCACATAAATATAGATCGACGCCATGATCTAGGAGCCGCTTGAAGAGTCCAATGTTGGGTTTGGTGCCTGGTTGGCAAGTCCATAAAGTCATGAGGCCGAGGAGATTTCTTCCGTCCACGTTTATTCGTTTGCTTGATAGGCCGGCCTTGAGAAGAGTGTCAACAATTTCCCACGATTTCTGTACGAAAGCCATATCGAAGAGTCCGTGAGATGAAGCATTCATCGCGTCGATATGGGCACCGCGACCGATGAGCAACTCTACAACTTCCATCGCACCTTGCTCAACTGCAACAAATAAAGGCGTGCAGTCCCTGTCGTCAGTTGTGTTGATATCGGCTCCATGAATAAGTAGAGCATTTACCGCTTTCACATTGTTCTGCGCGGCCGCCACAAAAAGAGGAGTCCGGTTCTGATGACGGATATCCTTCTGATCAATAATGGCACCGAGCGATTCAAGCCTTGTGGTGCTTTTAAAGACGAAGCCACCTGAAATATCCAGGAAGAATCTTCTGTATATCAGTTAGCCGCTTGCTGCTTCGGTGGTGAATGGTACGAGTTGCGTACGTGACTTGACCACGGCCCAAGGCCTTGCCCTGGAGTTTATTCAGCATTATTATGAGTCCATCTGTGTTGTCTGAAATGAGAGGTATGTTAAGAATACTGCGTTGTTCATGTGCAAAGGATCCCCTCTCTGCAAGGTATACATCTAAGAATGCCGAAAGAAGGCTGTTAAGATTGGGTCGTTCTAAAATAAGGTCGAGGACTGTGCAATAGGTATCCTTGGTAGTATGGGCCATGGTGGTTGAAACAGGCGCGCCGTTCCTGAATAGTCATGCCATCACCTTGTAAGAACCTTGTAGTATGGACAGAGCTAATGGTGTCACAAGCACAGGAAACGGCAGCTCACACTCCAAAGGGCAGCCCAGACCGTAAAGCTTCTCACAAGCCTGTACATCATCATGAGAAATAGCCCAATGGAATGCACATGCTAGAGCACGCATACCACATGAAGTTTGTGACAAGATGCCGAATTCATGTAGAGATTCAATGACCCCAGAGAATCTGGGTTCATATAAAATGAAGTACAGTGCTTTAGTGCTTGTCCAATGTTCTTCCGTTTTGCAAAAAGGCAGGAGAAGAGAGACCGCCTCGAGGTGATATCGAGTAGCTGCTGCACAAATAGGAGTCTCATGATGCTTGGATGTGATTTTTAGTGCAACATCTACGTCGCCCAAGTAAAGTAATTCCTTCAGAAGCACCACAGAGTTCAGCTCTGCGGCTAAATGCCACACGGTCCTACCCGAACTGTCAGTGTCAAGAGTTGATCCACCAAAGCGCAGTAAGATTTGAAGAGCTTCGTAGGTGTTTTCCCAACAGCACATATGAACTGGCTTGAAACCGTCTGGACTTTCAGCACACGGATCTAGGCCGAAGGCTAACAATGGATCCAAAACTCGAAAAGATCCCTCAAATAATGCAAGATGAAGAGCATTCCAGCCAGGACGCTCAGGATCAATGTCAGTCGACTTTGCCAATTCAGCTCTCGGAGTAGCAAGGAAAGCGCTAATCCCAGTTTCATCGTTCAAACTGATCAGTGAATGGAAGTACTTGAGGATCTCTTGGTTACTGGCACCATCAAGGGATTGCCCAACTGGACACTGAGATTGCCTTATTTTGCTTGCTCTTAAGATAAAGTCTGCGGTTTCCTGGTGAAGGACAAATCTAGGGAAGCCTGGCGTAAGGTTTTCGCCAAGGATCTTGAGTAATTGCGGAAAGAGAGACCACATTGGAGAGGTCTCGGATGTGAAAGCAGGCAGCTGCAGGCACCGATCATAACGAACCCTGAAAAGTTGCACATCTTGAGCCGTGATTGACACACCAGCCCTAAGAAGCTCGATAACGACTTGAACGTTGTTGATGAATAGGCCAGGGCATGATAAAGTGAGCGATATGATAGTTTCTGATGCTAATTGGGATGTCAAGGGCGAGACTGAAATGTTGAGCAACAACTGGATTGTTGGTAGCCGAGCCCGGTGCACAATATGCAAATTTATTCGATCACTAATGGGGCCACCAGATATGGTATCGTTGCTTCTCAAGTTCAGAAAACTATAAAAGAAACCTCGGCCACCAAGGGCACAGTGTAAAGGAGTACCGAATCTGCTGCATGCCAGCACATCAGAGCCACTTCCCAGCAACTCTTGACATATGTCATACATACTGAATGCAGCTGCCATGTGAAGAGGGGTGAATTCAGGTCTGAGCACTGCAGTAACAACTTTCGATAGAATTCTGGTGGGATCAGAAAAGGTGTCTGTTGAAGACGAGGGATGATGACGGAACATGAAGTCAATTGCCCACAGGCAGAAGGAGGGTGTTTTGGATGGTTGGAAAAGCTTCCGCAGGAGCCTATGTGTCCCATGTCCCATCTTTGACGGTGGTATTGTATGTGGCGTCCAAGTCAGTACTGATTTGCAGTAAAAGGTTCTGCGTCTGCGTCGAGCAAGCATGTCCCTGATCCTTCGTGTTATGTCAGGGGTAGGCGGAAATCGCTCCATTTTCTCCATAGTGAGGAAGCGTAAACACAGGAAAGAAAAGAAGTCGATGCCATCTACGCGCGAAACAGCGTATTCTCTGAGCTTTGGGTATTGATGATCCGAATTGCGAGTCTTTAAGGACTGAAGATATTCTTGGACTGTAAAGTGTGCAAACTGAATTCTTTTGCCATAGACGAAAGAGCCGGATTTGTCGACTCGAACAAGGCTACTGCACCATCGCAGCAATTCCTCTTCCTCTACAATCTCATCATCTTCGAGAGTTGTTGCACCGTCTTCCAAGGAAATGGCCTCGCAGATTTCTCCAAGGCAGAGTGAGGAGAAAGACGTCGCGAGCATCAATAGCGCTCCTTTGACTATTCGTTTTACCGCATCGTTGCAACCATCAATTCTTAGTAAGATACGATCATAAGTTGCATAGAGCGAAGGGGGAAGCTTGCTCAACGCCTCACGTCGAGCTCTATCTGTTGGGAGTTCACACATGTAGTCCAGTTGGCAGGCTACCCAGCGAAACCTCGAGACCCGTTAGCTAGAAGTGAGTGGTATCGGAGCTGGGGCAACCTACATCCCTTTAGCTTCCCCAACCAATCTTGTCATAATGAGGTCTTTCAGATTTGGGTCACGAAGCCTCAGCCGTTTTGAAGCAATCCTTTCGTTAAGTTCCGATGCGACATAGAGTTGCAGGTCCTCAGTATGGGCCTCAATTTCGACATGAGGAAAGTCTTTCTCCAGACGCGTGCGTATAATGCTCTCGTCCCGGCTAAATAACGCCATGTTGATAACATCGTCCACTTGAGACAGCGCAAGCTCGGCCAAGCACTTTACATTTGCTTCGACTCGATTGTCACACTCATCGATACCATCGAGAATAATGTAGACGCGGGTAAAGCAAGCACAGATACGATGCAGTATCTGTGAGAGCATTTCGGCAGTGGGCTTTGTAGAGAGGTGGTGACTTGAGAATAGTTGGCCGTGATACTCTTCTAAGATATGGAAAGCGTTTTCGTTCTGCAGGGCGAGTTGGATACAAAGAGAAGAAAGAATATTGACCAGATGCTGGGAGCGCTCATGTCTATAGGTGCAGAAGAAGTACGCGGTTGCTTTGTGTGCATCATGAGCGTTTCTTTGCAAACACTCCTTAATAACGGCTGCAGAAAGGACTGACTTCCCAGCACCAGGTATACCACTGCACCAGAGTCTTGAAGTCGGAGTTGAGTACCAGTAGTCAAACTCTGGACCTTGCGTAAGCCAAAGGCCGGTGAGATCATGCCGTAGGCTATTGTTCGTCTCGTATTCGATTCGAGGATTAACTTGGCCAAAATCTTTGAGAACTTGATTCCTTTTGGCATTGAGGGCAATCTTGACTTGTATGTCCAAGATCTTTTCCGCGGTGCGATTGACCCTTTCAAGGCCATCATTCATTTCGACTTGTCGCGATAAGCAATGTTTGAGCTTGGCTAGAGAGTCGGCGGCAAGAGCTGTGAGGATGATCTGGTTATAGCGCTGTATATCCTGGATCATTTCTCTGGACTCGGTTGAAGTGTAAGGCCATTTTAGTCGAGCTTGTAGTCTTGAGCGCCCAGAACCCGAATCTAAGGAAGCTTCTGTACGCGAAAGACCTGTCTCCAAGCGCCTCAGCAGCTGGTGGCAATCGTGGAGATAATGCGGTTGAAGAACAGGCCGCGGCTCGTGAACAGCAGCAGTTGTTTCGGGTGGTCCAGTCTCTTCTAGGTCAAAAGCGACAAGAGAAAGGTTGTGCAAGATGACGGAGAGACTCCTAACTTCGCGGATGAGGTTCCCAACTTCTGTTGGGGCGCCTCTGTAGCTCTTGACGTATTTGGTGCCTGATCGGAAGACGAGATCGGCAAGAGCAACTAACCCAGCGATGCTCGCTGAGATGGAAAGAGGGTCCGCCATTGAGATAAAAACGGCAAGAACGAAGAAAGAACAGAAAAGAAAGATCAAAGCCTGAGCTTGCCCTAGATCAATTGAAGAGTAGGTGCCCAACTTGGAAGCTGGTGCGGGTTTCAGCTGCTGTCAGCTCAGAGAGCCTTACGGTCAGCCTGCATCATGTTGGCAGGCAATGGTGTATTGCACAGCCAACCCATTGGAGCGAGAGCCCATTCATGGCGCACCCCAGCGCTGAAAATAGTATCAAGGCCCCAAGTCCGTAGCCATTCAAACGATATTAGCCTGCGAGCGCCGCTGCACAATGCATAGTGTCAATAACGAGACCAACTTTCGGGACGCTTCGCCAACGATTTCGCGACGGATCTTGCACCTGTCATCGCCCCCTTTGGTAGAAAACGTACGCAGCAATTTCTCAGCGAGTTCATCGTAATATTTGATGGGTGTCACTTTCGTACTTGGTCCTCTTGGAATAACAACAGCCGTCGCATGCTGCAATGGGGTAGCGAACAGCGAATGCCTCAAACCCGACAGTTTATAAGCACGCGAGCCTGCCACACGGAACGACTGATGAGCTTTGCTCCTCTACTAGCGATAGTGTATATAAGCTTTGGTTAAGCGAAGGCATTTTCGACCATGTCCAGTCAATGAGTCAAGTTGGACCAGTCTCTCATCTGGTCTAGATCAAGAGAGAAACAGGACGGATCATGGAGGAGCGTCTCTTCTTCCGAAGCTCTGCGTCTCACATTTTTGACCATTCTGTCGGAATTGCATAAAAGGTCGCGAACACAGAACCCTGGAATTGAGTCTTCAGTTGAAGGTGGCATATGCCCATTGAGGACAATGCTGATAGAATTATGAACTCGACCAGAGGCAACGAATTACTTACACATCAGGCACGAAGCCCGGTTGGGCAGAGAAAGGAACTTATGCATAGGAATTTGATAAAACAATGATCTAAATGGCTTTTATGTCGATAGAAACTGAAATCTCGCTCTACTCCCAAGCTTGGCTCTGAACATTGGAGGTTAAGACCTTCAATAGTAGTGCTGGGTCTTTCAGGGCTAAGTAATGAACCTCGAAAAGAAACCATAATCAGCAGCCCAGCTTTAACACCCTGCAGCAGACTGGAAGAACACTCATGTCGGGTAAGCTCTTGGATCCTGTCGGAGACACATACAAGTCAATCGTTTGGTCAATTGCTTGGGGGCCTGGAAGATGACCGTCATTGACTGGTTCGAGAATCTGGTACCTTGAAGGCTTGCCTGAAGCTTTTGTCGTAACCTTTGCAACAGTCAGACGAAGAGAATATGACAAGTAATATAGTCTTAGAGCTTCTTATGTAAGTGAAGAAAGAGCTCCAATGGTGTCAGACACTAAGAACGGTCTCAAAATAGGAGCCAATATCTGATCAGTATAGATGAAAAGTAGCCAATAAAGTAAAAAAGAAATACTCTCGATGGACTCACTGCTCACCACTCCGAGGAAATGCTGATTGATATCGGGCCTTTTATGTCAAGGTCCCGAGTCTTCGGTTAGCTATAGCGGAGACGGAACTACGGACTTGGCAACGCTAAGAAAAGACATGAGCCTATAATGGCACGCTCCCAAAGTCTGCCGATGGTCCGATTTTGTGGTCATATCTCCGAACTGTCCCATATATCAGTGCATGAGATGATATATAGTCTCCAAGCCCAGTAGAAGTTAGGTTCTGGTCCAAACCTATAGAGCTTCAACATGAACGCCAAAGACACCTCAACACACCCGGATTTGGAGACGCAAGAGATTTCGCCGACTTCCGAAAAAGCCCCAGATGGAGGATATGGTTGGGTCGTCACAACTTCAGTGGCTATCGTCAACGGCCATTCATGGGGAATAAATGCAGCATATTCAGTATTTCTCGCCCACTTCGTCAAAGAGAATACATTCCCTGGCTCAACTCCACTGATATATGCCATTGCTGGATCGCTCAGCGTAGGCGTCATGATGCTGATATCCCCATTCGCGACTATCATGGCTAGAGAACTTGGAACAAGACCGACGATGCTTATTGGAGCTATAGTACAGTCTGCAAGCCTTGTCTGTGCGAGCTTGTCAACGGAAATCTGGCAATTATTTCTCTCTCAGGGAGTACTATTTGGAATTGGAATGGGATTGCTGTTTTTGCCGTCCTATGGAATTATATCGCAGTGGTTCACGAGACGAAGAGCCTTGGCTAACGGCATTGCCATCGCTGGAGCTGGTCTCGGAGGATTGACATACTCACTCGCTACTGGGGCCATTATTCGCAACATGGGTTTGGAATGGGCTTATCGGATTCTGGCAATCGTATCGGCGGCAGCAAACATCACTTGTACACTGCTTATACGAACTCGATATAACGCACAAGCAACGAGACTCGCTTTCGACACAAGCCTTCTGCGTAGACCGGAGTATCTTCTTGTCTTGAGCTACGGCGCCTTTAGTATGCTCGGTTACTTCGTGCTCATCTTCACGCTCGCCAACTACGCAAATGTTATTGGACTCTCGTCATCACAAGCATCGATGATTCCAGCATTCTTCATGTTTGGCCAAGCCATTGGCCGTCCTTGCATCGGCTGGCTTAGCGATCGGTTTGGCAGAATTAATCTCACCTTTATAATGTCATTCATCACCGGAATCTTGACATTTGCGATATGGGTCAATGCAAAGTCATTTGGCGTGCTCCTGACATTTGCACTTGTTGGAGGCTTGTCAGCTGGTGTCTTTTGGGTCAACATATCACCCGTCCTCGTCGAGGTTATGGGTCTCGAGAGCCTAGCCTCGGCGTTGAGTTGTCTTTGGGTTGGTATGGCTACTCCGTCGACGTTTAGTGCTCCTATTGCTCTGGAGATCTATACAGGAACCGGGAGCTACTTGGGCGCGCAGCTGTTTACTGGATTTATGTACATTGCTGCATCTTTTTGCGTACTTGGAGTCAGACGGTGGAAGATCCGAAGTTTGGGTGCTGAGCGAGCAAGGTATACCCCCTCAGCACCCGGGGAAGATGGGCAAGATCCGAAAATGATGGGTTTCGATCTAAAGTGTCTCAAGTTGGATATTGTATGACTGACCACAAAATACCTACGCCTGACCCCTAATATTAATACCACCAACCCTTTATGCCATGCCATTAAAATCATTAAAATCGAAGAACCCATTTGCGTCCATCATCGACTGATCCATTCCCAAATACCCCATATCTATATACGTCGCGACATCTGGCACACCCGAATCTACAGATTTGAACCACTCATCCGTAAACATTCCTTGATCAATCGTTTCTTGTGAGGCCTGTGGATCAGGTGGCGCAAGCAAGGAGTCGATCTGGCATGCAAAGAAACGAGCAAGATCAAAGTAGAGGTGTACAGATGATGAGGCCGGAAGCTGTTGTACCACGCGGTCAAAGAATGGAATGACACTGATGACCTTTTCTGCAGCGGCGGAAGTTTCTTCTGCTGTAATACCGCCTTTCTTTACGGCCTGGGTACCAGGTTAGTGATGTTCAAATATCTGAGAAAGAAAGAGACTTACCCGTAGTATCTCAGTCATGGCGTGGCAGATCATAATGAACTGGTTATTCTGAAAGCCAACTGAGACGTCATTCATTGTTTTATCTGTCACCAAGTGGTCAAAAATACGACCAGCAACTTCAATACTCTTTCTCTGGATGATCAAAAGAGCGGACGCTGCCTCACTATCCTCAGAGGCCGTCAAGTCTCGCAAAGCCTGAGCGTTAAAGACCAGAATGCTGTGATCCATATAGAAAGCGAGGATAGGGAGATATTTCGAAGATGGCAGGTCATCTGCTTGACAGCGTTCGTTGCGGACGCGAGTTAGACGCTCGTAAGCTTCTTTGTGCCACTCTAGGATGGAAGCTGGTGTCGAGACTATATGTCTACGCTTCTCCATTGCTTGGAGCTGTGACAAGGATCGTCAGCTAGATGTCAACCGCGACAGTGTCGAACTTACCAATAATCCCCTAATCTCGATCACTCCACTGATGATACGATCCGTTGGTTCTGCCATAGGTGATTTCCACCAATCTACTGCAGTACGAGGTACTGCCCTCCAGCTCATACACTGTAAACGGCCATTGAGGGCCCCGAAGCCTTTATCTACGATGAAAGTGTACAGCCACGCTCTCTCGTAGTTTCTGGCATACCTATCGGCCAGCTCTGGCGAAGCATTGGGAAATTCTGTGTTGACATATTCTTTCACAACGTCTGATCTGTTGATTCCCATCTCTTTGGCTAACTGAACAGCCTGCTATAAAGTCAGCACATACCTACAAATGTGGGCTTATATGAAAGAACTTACATGGCTTAGTGTTAGCCAATATGGATCATCTGCCTGCCTTGCTGAGAGAGGTGCCCAGTATTGGTAGGCGATAATGGCTTGGATAGTTGAGAGGGATTTCACCGACGCGGCGATACACCATCTGATATTACCGCTGGCTAATGATGATAGAACGGGATATATGGCTCGGTCGCGAGGACGTGCCGAGACAGCACACCCCAGAGCGCAGATGACGGAGAATAAAGTAAATGAGCATCCGTAGACATATTCACGGGTATGTAATGTGGCGTCTAGAAGGCCGATCAGAGGATGACGAATCTGGAAGAATCTGTTCTATCCGTCAGCATTACAACGACACCGCAAGTAGGTGGTGACTTACAATTGGAAGTATAGTGCAGCGTCGTTATCATCGATCAATCTTGAAGCAAGTGGATCGCATGTGTCTCTCTCCAACTTGAATGGAGAATCAACTGCTTGAGTTGCCAGAACCTCCCAGTCTTTTTGCTGTGCTCTATGTGGACCTGATACGAATTAGAAGACAGACAAAAGCGGTATTCGTATTCTTGCGCTTACCAAAATACAAAGCCAGTCTTTCTTTTATCGGCGCCATGATAGCTTCGCGCATACCCGGCTGCATCGGCATCTGAGATCTAAGTCTGTCACAAGCCGCAGAGGAACTCATCGAAATAGCAGCAGTGACCATTGTTATCGGTGACACCAAACCATCAGCATCATCGCTCTCGTCATAACTGACTGAACGTCGATGAGTGACCGAACGCGACGATTGACTCGTACCGTGGCCATACTCGGGCGCTGAATCAGTACCCTGTCCATGTGTCCACGGAGTTCCTCTTATAGACACTGTTGTATTTGGACTGGGGAGAGTTTGACCGAGAAGAGCTGTGAGGACTTCCTCGCGAGCGCCGCTTTCTTCGATGCGAGCGAGGAGTTTCTCTACACTATCCGGTTTGCTGCGAAGTGGTTAGAAACGCCTAATGAGTGAGGCAAGGTCTTACTTTGTGCTACCATGCTTACGACCCCTGTTCGAACGAGCTGGATATTTACAAATGCGATCATGAGAAGCGCAGCGAGAACTAATATCGCCGTGTCAGTCTCGCGTGAACCTGGTCATGGCTCGACCGACTCACCAAGGATCCTGGCGATCGCACTTCTGCCTCGATGCACGGCAGCTAAAGCATGCAACCTGATGCTGCTGCACCTTTTCAGCTGGAGCATCCATTTCGGTTATCTCTGTATTGTTAGGGGTGGACCTGTTTGGGGGGGATCTTTAGCCGCCAAGAGTGAAAATGCGGGAGGTTCGGGGTCTTGTAAAGTGGTCGCTGTTTTGATCTAGACCCCGGTAGTATCCACACGTGATCGTCCTGAGTAATCAGTGGACCAGAGCATTCCCCGGAAATGGATAGTATGAGCATAAACGGCGAATGGCTTTTAGTAAAGGAATAGAGCCGTATAATTATTTAGCAGGTGAGCATTCAATCTGGAAAAGTTCTTGAAGAAGAAATTCACGGGTCGTGTCGTGAATTAATCTGGACGAGCTAGAGGCTATTTCACCTGAAACTCAGGCATTTATAAACTGGAATCTTATTCAACACCAAAATAAAGCAAAGAATACCATTTGATACTTAAGACAAAGTTGCTTGATCTTGCTCAGTGAACACTAAAAAGCAGTGTTTTGTCCTAACATGTCTATAGACAGTGTTCCCAAAGACACAGCGCAAACGAAGCCATAGTGCTATCGCCTTTCATACCACAACAAAACAGGGCGAATTACGGTAGTGGTGTGTCTAGAATCATAAATCTCCCTAAAATCATCTCCAAAAGTAGTACCGCGTTGATATGTGAGTTCCTGAGGTTCCCGTGCCCCGGAATGCTCCATCCCTTCCATCAAGCCCCTGGCCTTGGTTGAAAAGACCATGAATGAATTCCTTACAGTTTATGGGAGTGCGATGTTGAAGATCATACAGCAAAGAAAAGTCGCAACAGGAGGGTTTACAAGGACTGAATAGGATGAAAACATTGTCTGCCCTTTCTGTGATTCTCGCCACTGTAAAAAGGCTGTATATTCATCATTAGACATGGCGACATATCTGAGCCTATCACCATGGCTCATATAGATATCCCCCAGGGACCACTCGTCCTCTTGTGAAGGACCGGCGATTGCCTCCATTAGACATAAAAGCCAGTCGTGGAACTCCTCAGGCTCCATAGTGTCGGATTGAATAGTGCTGAATAGAATCCTGCTGGTGGATGGGTATACTCTGACAGGAAGACTGAGGCAAAAGGGGGCCAAATAACCGTAGCAGAAAACAAGATAGAGGCTGGGTGTGCTAAGGAGATTGCAGATTAGATAGAGGGGGTGAAAAGACGAGAGGCTGGTGGGTTGTGAGAAGGAAAGAAACTCAGTTGAAGTTGAAGATGAGTAATGAGAAATGTATTTACACTACTAATAGTCACCATGTTGTTGCTCTTTCAACTTTGGCTAAAATGTACGTCACTTTCTCAAAGCTGCTACGGGATAGTGAAGCCTCATGAGAACAAACAATGATTGATGAGTATCGAATCATTCTATGACTTATGGCCCAGAGATTTACTGTTTAACTAGGTACACAACAGACAGTCCATTGTTCGGGCTGCATATATCACGGAATTCATGGATCTCGTTCGAACAGTCTTAAGCTCAAGTCATGGTGAAAGAGACACATTGCTTGAGTTGTTCTACTACCGTCACTGAGATGCATTGGTTATTCAAATTAACTTTCTTTGTGTCAATCTCATACAACAAAGCGCGTATTCAAGTCATTCAACGAAGTTTGTTCAAAACAACCGATAGCCGTATGGGCAGATATCTCGTTTTCGCTTTGAGAAGATGGCAAGCGCGATGATAATGCCCGTGTTAATTGCAGATAAAGAATAGCAGAGTAATAGGCAGCTACCGGCCGTAGCATAACATGCAACTCAGTGAATTCAATAACCCGCTTGCGATGCTAATAAGCTTTTTGAATCTCTGGGTCAAAGGCAATAAAGCGAGGAAAAGTGGGAGTTATTCACAAAAGTAGTTGTTACTTACCGGATACTTGATCACGGATCGGATCAGGCAACAGATGAGGAGGGAGAAGAAGAGTGGGTGTTTGTTTGATCGTTGTGGGCTAGAAGTGTTATTTGCAGTTGAGATTTGTGGCTGTGAGCTTATTCCAGCAGAGAGAACCTAGCCTCG